>JBBPCS010037020.1:0-10114 GCA_037974645.1 Hollardia meadi
ACACACACACACACACACACACACACACACACACACACACACACACACACACACACACACACACACACACACATAGTGAATTCTGTATGGATGGTTCTGACCCAGATGGGAGTAATGTAAGATTGAGCACGGTGGTGTTTTATGGCTGTCATTAATATCAACCCTAGTAAGACAGAGCTTGAGGAGTGTGGGGCTCTGTCTGACTCCTTCTAATGGATTGACGTATTTCACAGTAAATCACAAAACCTACTCCAGCAATGCCTCTACTCAGTTTAGGATGGCAGTTATACATAGATTAAATCATGATAAGCAATGATAAGCAATATGAAATACTGTATATGTAAACTACATGAGTATTAGACCTTTTGAAGGGAAGGTTTTTGTTTATATCCTGATCTATGACACTTCATGTTTCTTGTTGGTGTGTCCAAAAAGTAAAAAAAAGATATTAAATTCTTAATGTCGCTTCATCACTTGATGTGTTGAGAAAGTATCCACAGCCGATGTAGCACACTTTCTATGAAGTAGAAAGTAGACTAAACAAAACTGTAGTTTTCCACAGTGTAGATGGGATGAGAAGTATAGTGTATTATATTTGCACAGCTGATACTGCTGCAAGAAAACCTCAACTAGGTATGGCTTGAAAGTTCTTTCTGCGTAGACAACATAATCCCAAACGAGGTCTCTTAATTCAACTCACCTCCTCTTATTCCACTAATTTGCAACAGCAACCACATTCAGAAAGTAACACACACAACGAATATGTTTTCAGTTAATTTATTCGCAAAGTGTCAAAATGTCCATACTGAACATGTATAAAAAACGGTCAGTAATAGAGCATCATAATTAATTTTCCATACAATATTATGGCAACTGAAGCATAAAACCAGGTTATGCTTGTTTTTATGGTTCTATTAGGGCAAGTCAAAGGTTAATTTAAGTAAGAAACAACTTTTTTGTTAAATACTGAAAAAGTCAACTTGATGCATAAGAGAGAACATGTTTACTTTCTCTGTATTTAACCAAAACCACCATTTCCCCAACCTGACTGAAAGGTTTTAGAACGTAAACCCAACCACATGCACAATGCAGGATGCAAATGTCTATGTGGCATATTGTGGAGTGGAAAAAAACAAACATCAGAAGCACTTATCTTTCTGCCAACACATATTTATACACTACACATAAAACATTTCTGTTGTATATAAAGGTAAGAGCCAGGTTTGGTTAATGACATCATGCGACACAGCAATAGCTCATCCAATGCAGCTCTCCGTGTCCGCAATGGAAACACAGAAAGTAAACTAAAGCGCATTAATGGCCCTTCCTGTGTGGTATCTGTATTGTAGCTGAGCTAGCTCAGAGAAGCTGAGGGCCTGCCTCCGATGTGTGTGTGTCTGTAGAGGAGTGTCAGTACATAACCATAGCCCTGTTGTTTAACATGGGATCATCATCAAGCGAAAGAATGCAACATCAGAAGTCTGAGTCACTGTGCCAAAATTGAAAAATATGAAGTAGAGGGTTTAGCAAAAACTAATGTATACTCCTGTGAACAATCAGGATGTATATGAAAATGAGTGAGGTTTCACAGACTCCCACTCAAGGGTGGAGGCTGTGGAGGTGGGCCGCCTACCCCTGATTAGAGGCGTTAACATCCTTATTTCTTTCTTTCTTTTTTTTTTTTTTTTACAATTAATTTTATGACATAGATAAGTCCAGCCGGGTATCATCAAATTGCATACAAATAATCTCTGAAGTCATTTTCCATATTATCATAACATATTTTTTTTTCTTTTTGTGTGTCATTATTGCCGTCCACATTAAGCTTTCTTCGTGTAATTTTAGGCAGGAATATCAGAGAAATAAATGTCAGGTGACATAGTGTACAGAGAGGGAACGTCTGCACATGGAGGAGGCGATGGTGGACGGGTCAAACAAATTGACCCAGGAGACCATGGTTCGTCTCCTGTGTGAAACAGAAAGTAAACGTTGACCAACGTTAACATATGTCTGTAAGTTAAGTTACATCACCTAGGCTACATAACATAAATAAACTTATCTGAACCCAAACCATGTAATTTTTTTACTAAACCAAGTAGCTTCCTAAATCTAACCACAACGGTCACGTGACAAAAGTCAGCTGACTTCATCCTTTCTTAAACTCATAAAATGTGGACTGCATTAAATTATATGTAAAAAGCTAAATGCCCAGTGTTGAATAACACACTAAAAGATTAAAATGCGTTAAATGACATGTGAATTGTTCCATAAAAGTTGGGTGCTCTTCGTACATCATCCCAGGAGATCACGTAAGTCACAAACAGGCGACTCTATGTCAGCGTTTGGAATTTTAAGATGGCTGGTAGGTAGATGGCTTGTTAAGCAATTTTTTTAACCCACAAAATGCAGATTTTTATAAATTTGGTACGAAATGTAAACAATAACACCAGCACCAGCTCTGGGTATGTTTGAGTTAGATATTAAATATTCACTTGTTTTGACAACTTTATGCATATTTATTTCTTTTCATGACATCACATTTATTTAAGTGACGCCTTTATCCAAAACAACATACAATAAGTGCATTCAAACATGTGGATACAGCCCAAAAATTGTACATCAGCTTCATCAAATATGTTGAACTGCTTTAAGTGCTACTTTTACAAAAAGTAAGGGGTAGGGAAATCTTTCTTCATGGGCCGAATTGCAGTCTGAAGATTTCAGTCTGCGACAGAATATGTAGCCGTAGACTTTCTGCTGTCCTTATGAGGAGCTCGTAAGATGAGGCCACAAGGTTCAGACACAGGTTCTCGCCATGTAAGTGCGGTCTTTGAGGTGGGTTGTGAGCAGGGAGACTGCACAGCCTGAGACCCCCACTTCTGGAGGGTGGAGAGGAGGATCTGGTGGCTCACTGTGTGGAGCGCTGCTGGAATGTCCAGCAGGATGATGATGGAGGAGAGGGAGGCTTTTCTGAGATAATAACAGGAATTGGAGCTGATACTGAAGTTGGACTTAATATAAAAGGAGTGTTAATTTAAATTATAAATGAAAAGGCAATTTTGTATTTTGATAAAGATATATGATAAAGATGCTACAGCCACATAAAGACTTTAAAGATATATGTATTTAAGGACAAATTTCCAGCCAACAGTAGACTTATATACTCTAAAAGTTGTTATGTCAAATACATTTTTATGTTTACATTTTTTTCCACTGAAGAAAGTACTATGTTTTTCTACCTCACATAGTAACAAGGTGGTTGTTGCCTGGTGGGTGTGCAAAGTGCCTATTGGAGTCCGCGGTCATGGTCAAGGCTGAAGACTTGAAGTTTGAAAAAGAAAAAAAAAAGAAAAAGAGGCCTCTGTAGCATGCTCCTGAACTCTGCTTAAGCGTACTTCAGGGCTACGTTAGAATGAGACGCTCAAATCTCTGACCGAACTGTCAGCAGAGTTGCATAGTGGATTACGTAGGTGCCAGGATTTGAAAACAAAGAGGAATACTTTGAATAAAAAAATGCAAAAAGCCCTAAAAAAAGTCTTATAAAAAATCAGATGTTATAGGAGTGCAATACTTATTCAGCGGAGTACTCTTTTAAGGTTAGGGAACAATTGTGGTTCCAGGTATATTGAATATAAATGTGCAGTTTTAAGTCACTGTTGACGTTTTAAATATTTAACTAGGACGATAATTATTTATACGATAATTATTATAAGTAGTTTGAGTTGCCTGAAATAACGAAAAAAGGTGCTTTGCTAATACAATCAGTATGAACAAGTGTAACCTGCGTGACCTCCTGATCTTTCTTCAAGCAGCACCGTCAGTTAAAACTTTCTGTGTGAACACCTTAGACCACGACATGCTAGTACAGTAAATTTAAGGTCTAGATTCCCAACATGGGCAGTTTGTCATGAAATATATTGAAATCATTCATGCTCTTCGGAGGATTAATCCATTTCCAGTTTGGACATTAGCCTTCCTCTCCAGCCATCCGCAAGTTAAAATATACATTTTGCATAAAACAAATAGCCTAATCTAAAAGACAGATTGCCATTAAATTCATCCATTTACTTTTATACTTCATTTACTTTTATGCTGTTTATAGAACTACTTTGAAAATAGGGTATATATTTCTTTTAGAAAAACCACTAATGTTGACACCAAAGCTATACTTTGAAATAAAATAAAGCTCCTGGACCCCTCTGCTAAGTAGCCTTATGATTCTTTCAAGCTTGAAAAAGGAACTGTCTAAATATCTCTGTTTCTCCGCCTGAAATGTGGAGTCCGCCACAGAGTCAGATTTAAGATGCTGTGCAGGCAGCGGCCCTGCCTTGAATTATTGTACAGGCCAGGAAAGAGGGAATAGGAGAGGGTTTGAAATAGAAGAAGGGGAAAAAAGAAGGGCGTGGGTAGAGGGAGTATGAAATAGAAGGAGAGATAGAGGTGGAGGAGCCCAGCACAAAGCACATAGCTGCAGGAGAGGCTTATGATTTAGACGGCCATGTCAAAATGCAATGCACTCTCCGCTGCTGCCTTTATCTCTCTCGTGCCTCTTTCTCTGCTCTCCTATCTAGGTCCGCCTTTTCCTCGTCCCTTCTCTGTGGTTTCCTTCCATCTGCATTCCTATCCTCCTCTCTATCTCTTTTCCTCACCCCCCTCCCTCAACTCTCTTTGTTTTCTGCCTCTTTCTCCACCTACAATGCCTTATTTTCGCGGAGTATGAAGACAGCATCGCCACAGAGCATATTGGTACTCCTCCGTCTTCCTATCTATGTCTGTCTTTCTCACACACACACACGCAGACACACACGCGCACACACAAAACACCTCAGCATGGAAATTGAAATAATGATAATGTATCCCTCAGTCTGCATCAAAGTATTGCCACTTCAAAAAAAGGCCGGCAGGCATGAAATGCAAACGTGAAGCAGATGGATTGAGAAGGAGGAAGGAGAAAGGCAGCGTGTGTGTGTGTGTGTGTGTGTGCGTGTGTGTGTGTATATGTGTGTGAGTGTGTGTGTGTGTCATTTTCCCTTTCACCATCCTGCCTTTACTTTGTGCATTGGCTGTAGCTTTAAGGCAGGGACGACGTGTGTGTGTGTGTGTGTGTGTGTGTGTGTGTGTGTGTCTGTGGAGGAGAGCTGCTGTGTGGTGTGTATTGTCAGTCAGGCTTGATAGTGGTGTGTTTTTAGGAACATGACTGCACTGCATGTGTGTCACTGTGTGTGTGTGCCTATGTGGGCTTCCAACAGCATTTGTTTCAGTTTGTGTGTGTTGTGGTCAATGATGAGTATTGTCCCTTTCTCAGTATGGTTCGATATTGCCTACCAGGTCAGGGCCTTCTGCTGCAGTTACTGATGCACTTCCTTAACTCTCAGTAGTAGGGCTATATCTATATTACAATCTAAAGCAGGGCTGTTTCAATATATTTTTTCCCCTAATGAATAAGAATAAGAATAATAACCTTAGTTTACAGACATAAGAACAGATAAACAATTAGGTGAGCGTGAAACTAGTCATTAAATCCAATTAGTTTTTGGTAGAATTTTAAATGAGGACACTAATGTTAGTCGCCTAAATTCCAGTGGAAAGCTATTCCACAGCTTTTGTGCTCTGATAGCATACAAGCACGAGTGTAAAGGGACGGATGCACGAAATTCGGGGTGTGGCCATTGCCTCCCGAGGCGAAATTTGCATCGAAGTTAGGCAAACTCCACGCGAAGCAAAGATGCAACTTTGCGCACGTGCACATGTGCCTTAATAAACGAGCAGTAAAACCTGAAAATAAAGTCAAAAGGCCACAAGTGACCAGAGCAACCTGAGACCAAAATGCGATAAATGTGTGTGAAATTTCTAGTGTTGTAACTTGGTGGCTGTATTTTGTCCTAAGTGGAGGCAGTCTAGGGCAGTACGGTCAATGAGTTACTTTAGTCTGCCTGGAGATAAAGGCATGAAGAGGGGTTTTGATGATGGTAGCATTGCTTGGTGGATACAAAGATAACACCAGCTAGTGCACCAGCTTACTCTGTATGTCTTATCATATTCTGACAGGTGAACAATGCTGCCTCTGTGAGCTGACACTTAACTCATATAATCTGTGCTGCTCCATCACTGCAAACTCTTTGAGTTAATAGTTGTGTGTAAAGTTATAGTTATGTGGTGCTAATCCATGTATAGGGTTATTTACGAGAAAGTTCCAGTCCTGTGTTGTTAATTTTGGTGGTCACCTACTGTATAAGCAAAATCAGTGTTTTCCTTACCTATGAACAAAGATATAGGGAGCGATATGAGCTATTGATTCATTTGTTTGTGAGTGCCATGTGCCTGTGTTGTCAGTGGAAATGTACTTGAGCTTAGCGAAGCCTGAAGTATCGTTGGCTTTTGGGGTAATCAGCAAGGAATGCCAAGTGATCATGACTCGCCTGCCTCCCCCACTGTGAAATGTTCCTTTCAGGCACACTGTGTATGACTGTGCTGTGTGTTTGTGGTGACTTGCAAAAACTGGTTCAACACAGAGGATTCAATTAAGTCTCGAGGCAGCCCATGTCTCCTTTTCCACAAACACACACAAACACGTTTCTATGTTTTTGAGTGTACACTTAGGTCAGTTAGCGCCATATGGCAGCAGACGTAATTAGCGTGTAATCGGCTTCATGTTTTGACTGCAGTTGTTTCACAGTTCACTAGATGTTTGGGTTAGCAGCGCTGCTAGCTGGTTACCCCCTGCAGGCAGCAGGTGAGTCAGCCGGCAGGGTGCTGTCTGCACAGATGGATACACACACACATGTACACACACACAGTGACACACAGACACATGTTAGGATGGCATTGTTTTCAGGACATTGACCTGCCTCAAGGTGTAACCTAAGATCAATCATGCTGAATGCATCAAGCAAGTCGTGTGAAATATAGCCCCCCAAATATAGCTTATGAGAGAAACACACACACACGCACAGTCCTTCGCCTTTCAACAGCCCCTCACTCATCTGATAACAAGAGCAAATCACTTGGCTCTGAGTGGATATTTGGCTGTCTGTCAGTGGACGCTTTTACCGGCTGTGAGTGAATGAATGAGAGAGAAGTAATTGTATTTTTAAACCAAATAATTATCCTCTCAGTAATAAACCACTGCATTAACCAAAATCGTGTATATTAGTATATTATGTATATTATAGACAGAATGATGTATATTTGTATATTTATTTATCTAAATATTGTTTCAATGGAGTCCTAAAAGAGTCACACAATAATAAAGTTCAGGAGAAATATAGGAGACACCACGTGAGGACAGCAGAAGGAATTCATGTCACCTCTATGTCTGTGTGGGAACCTACAAATTCTGTAAATGAGAATCTGCAGGGTTGCATAAGAAGACATTGTGTCTTATCTTTATATATGTAATACGGATTGACATATTTGTAGGTATATAGAAAATGTCCAATGTAAATGTTCCATATATGTTTCACTAAAACAAGGCCATAAGGAAGCCAGACCTCTGGAGGAGAAACCGAGCAGCTGCTGCCATTTATCAATATTCATTATTTGACTTGGTGTGCCGATGGAAATATGGCATTCCAGGATTATTTGAATATGAGTGGAATTTGCACTCTAGATTTCATACTCCATTTACTTGTACGGCCACATGGACACATGCACTCCTTGCAAAATGAAGTATACATTATTTTCATTTTCAAAATACAAAGAAGAGAGAGAAAGTGGGCAAGAAAGAAATTAAATTGATTAAATTTCACTTCATTGGTCCCCGTTGAAAAAATAAAATTCTACAAGGTCACAAGTAGACATTGCTGGAAACTATATATGCAAACTGTACACAGTAAAGGTGATCACTTTATAGATATACTATTGTTGAGTAGGTGAGACAGCTGTCATAAAGCCTTTCTTTTTGTTTTGCGCACCACTGCAGTTAGGTAGGTTAGGTTTGGGCAACAAAACTACATGGTTTGGGTTAAAATAAATATGACGCAAGTTCATCCTGGACCCCTCTGCTAAGTAGCCAAGTAGTTAAAATAACTCACCGATGGCTTGGTTTCACACGCACGGGACACGAGCAGCCATCTCCTGGAAACGTAAAAGTCCCATGTTTGTGTGACCCATCCATCAACCCCAACCTCTAAATTTGTCCCTCTTCATACTATATGTCACCTGACTTGCTCGGCCACAAATGGGTTTAGATTGGACTTAGTTGAAAGCCTGGTGAGTCACATAAAGATGCCAAAGGGTACCTTGTGTGTCTGTGTGAGATACCGAGGGGCATGGCGAAGGAAAGAAGATCTGTCTGAACACACAATGTGTGTGGTGATAATATTGTTTTGTGTCTTCTGAATGTGTATACAGGCAATTATTTTGCTATTATGGTGCTATCAACTACTAAAAGGTCCAGTGTGTAGGATTTAGTGGCATCTATTCACCAACTAAACAACCCCTTGTCTCACCCTCCCCTTCAGTAGCTGCTAAAAACGCAAAAGACGAAGAAGAAGAAACATGGCGGTGCAACATGGAACAACATGCAACAACTTCGTGGAAGAGGATCCGCTCC
Organism: Hollardia meadi; assembly: GCA_037974645.1. NCBI lineage: Eukaryota > Metazoa > Chordata > Actinopteri > Tetraodontiformes > Triacanthodidae > Hollardia > Hollardia meadi. The sequence goes on from JBBPCS010037020.1 coordinate 8,555, forward strand.
CTCTGTAGATATAAAAGGCTTATTCTAAGGTAGCAAAAACACACATTTCTTAGTTTTAGGTGACTATACAGTAATGAAAACAAAATTTGGACTATTATATTCCATTTGTACCCAAAATCCTACACATTGGACCTATAAAAGATAATATTTCAGGGCTGTATCACTTCATTTGACTGTTATAAAGCCAACTCTCATGGGTTCTTGTTCCAATACAAACGTAGATGCCAACCAGCAGCTTGACCAGAAAATGCCAATAAAATGTGGGGGGAAAAACTTTATCCTGGATGGACAGCTGTGGGCAATGCACACTGTATATCCTTCTGAGTGAATTAGAGGTGAGTAAACTTAGGCAGTAAAACAAAACCAACTTCAGGTAACGCTGTTTATTCACAGGTGTGTCTCCTTCAGGCACCCAAGTGACAAGTGATGTCAGTGACAAATATTCAATAGGTTTACAACAATCAACAATCTTAAGAGAATGACTGGCAGAATCTTTACATATCACACACTACATGATTTTATCTGCTGACTGTCATTACCAACTGACCCAGACTGGAAAAGACCCAACTCAGCCCCATCAGTCATCACACTAAAATCACACTTATGATCAACTCAACAGTCATAAAGCGTGAAATCATATTTGCATTCAGGTCAAGAAAACAACAAAATGGGCCTATCATTATAATCTTTAGTCTTTTTGTTTGTATTTTTCTGGTAGACAAATGGTCATTTAACAACATTTCCCGTCACCACATAGATACACTGTGAGCATTTACAGTCACATTAACCAGTCTGAACATGGTGCACATTCATATAATGCACTGCGTTCTAAATTCATTTATCTGCTGCTTCCTTTTAAACACATTATGTTATTTTTGCAGCAGACTGCAGCAGTAGAGCGGCCCACTACGTAAATCCTGAGGTGTGTTGTGTGTGCGAGAGATGGACTGGTCCTGATAGTGTTGTAAGTGCTATACAGTTAAACAATAGTGCGCGGTGAGGAAGCACCCGTGCTGAGGGTGTCATATATTACAAGAAAGGCAGACTGCAAACAAATTATGGCTGTGTCTTTGTGTTGTTCTTAGCCCTCCATCTCTCTCTCTCTCTCTCTCTCTCTCTCTCTCTCTCTCTCTCTGTCTCTCTTTCCTAGTGTTATATATTTTCACACCTCAGTGTGTCCATTGCACACACACACACATACACACACTCTGCTCGTCTGACTATCTCCTCCGCCCTTCCCCTCCTCCTCCTTTCTGTCGTTCCTTCATTCCCTCTTCCTCTTCCACTGCATTTTCCTTCTTATTTCTCTTTCTCACTTCATATCACCCTTACTCAGTCTCCCCTCTCTCTCCTCCCCCTATACTCCCTCCTCCCTCCCCTCCTCTCTTGGGTCATGTTGCAGCAGCTCCAGCAGAAATAATAGGAGCAAAGGCGTGAGGTTGTTATTTGCATAGAAATAGCATGACGCCCCAGGCAGCTTCAGGAGAAGGACACAGAGATCATTTGTCTCAAAATTTTAATGAAAACTTTTGCTGAGACAGAGATTTCTTTCCCTCTACA
>JBBPCS010037020.1:10124-21178 GCA_037974645.1 Hollardia meadi
ACCCCCCCCCCCCCCCACCCCACCTCCACTCTTTCCACTCCTTCGCCAATTTCCATTCTTCCACTGTACCTTCCATACCGTCCGATCCTGGCGCTCGCTCCTCTCCTCTTCCCTTTCTGTAGTAGCACAGTGTGATTTGAAATTAGATGACACATCAGTATTGTGCCGCTGTGCACCACCAGCACATCACTCTTACTGGCGGTTTGTCAAACATTGCAGGACGTACGAAGAACTCGAGATGTCTCTGTGGTGAAGATGGTTTGTGGATGTTTCAAGCTGTTTAAATGTCCGGCAAAGTGGCTTAAACAAAAAACACAGAGTAAAAGAGGACTTGCATCAACTATTACAATTGCAGACATACAAAACAGCTCTGCATAAGTCATTTTGGACAGAAAATGTTGTAGATAAATTAAATACTGAGTTAACTGAACCAGTCAGACATCATGCCCGTTTAAGTTGTGGGGGCATGTGCCCCACCATATTTTTGATATAGTCTTTTTAGATTTAGATTTTATTTTAAGTTAATTTTAATACAATTATTTTTATATTATTTAGTTACGATCATTTTATATTATGAGTCAAACATATTTTTGTAATTATGACCCCTTTCCTTATGGTATTGGTTTCTACCAAAAGTTGCAGAATGAAATTGGTTAACAGCAGATATGCGCACACAGCAGAGAGAACCCAGGAGGTGCACTTTGTGAGAGTTAGTAATTTTGGACAAATTTACAATGAAGATCAATCACACAGCAAGACACGTTCTTTTTTTTCTCTTCTTTTTTTTGAGATCAACACAAAAAACAAATCATTCCAATTTTAGTGGAATAAATAGGCTAGTAGAATGAAAATATGCATCCACAATCATCAGTGCAGTGCAGTTTGGTTCAAGAAAGTACACGCTTTTTAAAAATGTTTTAGTTGAATTCAATTGATTGGGGGCCACAAAAACACTCATTAAGTTCTTAGAACCTGTTTGTTAGACACTGTAAATAGATGAGACCAAAACATACCTGGGAGTGATTTAATTTGCTCCTATATTCTAAGGAGGATATGTCAATATCATTAAAAACCAGATATATAATTTTAAGACTTTTTTTGAGAACCACAAATATGTATGACAGTAAACAGTATACAAAGGCAGACTCTGATTCTGGTCCTGACTGAGGATTTAAAAAGTCTACATCACTGTATTTACACTTACCGTTCCCCCCTCCCTTGCCCTTGGTCAGGCTTGTGTGACTGCTCTGCTGCTGAGTTGTGTGGCTCGGCCTGGGCAGGGAGGCTCGCTGTTGGCTCGGCGCAGGGTGTTTGACTGGCCGCTCCGCTGATGTGCTCAGACAAGTCGTGGGGCTTAGTGCCGGGCTGGATGCCAACTGGGGTCGCACCGATAGATGAAGCCGATATTAGTCTGCTGTTACATGTTGAATATTGGTCAGACATGACCAATAGAGACCGATAGGTAGTCCATCTCTATATAAAAGTCAGTAAAAACTGCAAAGTGTGCATGTTAGATGAATTTTTCTCCAGGATTCCTAGAGTATTGACCTTATTGTGGTAGGTAAGGTTTGATGGATAATTTAATTTTATCGCAACATAGGGTAGCATTTCATCAGTTATAGTAACATTACACTCACTAAAGTAATTTTCTGGCCACAATTCAAATTATCTGCTCACCTAATAACTAGAGCTGCACTACAAGCACATTCTCACTCCCAATACATCAAATACAGCAGCCTGGTCTTCAGCAGTGGGTTTCCTTCTGAGTATGACGCTGTAGTTACCCATCGAGCATCATTTCTGGAGGCGCTTGTCTAGTGTAGGAGTATAAATAGTGAGAACAGTCCAAGGCAGGAAGTAGTTATGGTGGTTAAATAGGTCAACAAGAGGACTTAGCTGTAGGGGACCAGGGTTTAAATCATGTGTATGACCAAATATTAATGTTGCTTTGTTTTGAACTTATGTTACATTTTAACCCAAAGCATGATCTTTTCCTCTACCTGATCATGTAGTTTTTATGCCTGAACCTAAGTGAGCATACCTGAAATGTCAGTAATATTCCCTCTGTCCACAAGAAAAGTGTTTGAACCAACTACAAGAAAGAAGGTCAAAGTTAAAGCAGGAAGCTGGTCTGTAAACGACGCTTACAATTAAATAACTTAACGTAACTTAAATAATAATTTCATAGTTTGTCATTATTTTCTTCTCCAGGTAGGTTTACCTAACTCTGTGAATCCGTTTTGACTTCTATAACTTCATTGTTTTAAATGGATAGTTCGAAGTCACCAAAGTTGCACAATAACATAAACAAACTAACCGATTGAAGCAGCGGTAGACCAGAAACTCCCGTGTTCCATGAGGTAAAATAAATGGTTTTGTCAAAGGAGTCTGGTGGGTTGAAGAGAGTGTAGATGGATGTAACGCTATCAGAAAGGGCTGTCTGATGGCGAGGTAAAGCAGTGAAAATCTAAAAATACGGTACTGGTACTTGTGCTGCTTCTCCAAACTGGGGACATGCCAACCTCTATCTAGGTAATACACTAAGTAAGTACCTCATACAACCCCAATTCCAAAAAACCAGAACTATTCTTTTAACTTTACCAATGAAAATTATTTTTTCCTCCACCTCTGGGAAATGTCCACGTAACTAAAACTCCAATCTTCTCCCCTTCACTGCCTCACACACACACACACACACATTTACACACACACTATCACCCATCTTCACCCCCCCGCTGTGCCCATGAAGAATGCACTCCCAACACAGCTGCCACCAAGTGGGAGAGTGGGAGGGTGGTGCGGGACGACCCCAGACAGCGTGGGCCATCGGGCCATCCCACTGACATGCAGACACCTCCCCCCTACACCATCACCCCACCCTCACAACTTACCCAGCTCCGCCCTCGTGACCGACACCTCACCAGGATGCCCCATCGCAGGGTGCTTCAGAGCGCAGTGGGGTGGTGGTGGTGGTGGGGGGCATCTCGACGTCCTCTCCAGCCTGCACCTGGGAAAAGAAGGGGGCAGGGATTGGAAGGACGCTACCGTGTCATTAACAAACGCATTGCAGTCATCTTGATCTGGTTATCATGGCTACAGCTCAGCCGAGAGCAAACTGGGAGAGAAAAGAGATCTCGCAGTATGAGGGTGGGGCGCTGGGTGGGGGGAGGAGAGGAGGGGAAGAGGAAGTCCGCAGTAATCCGTGTAAACACACGCTGGCCTCCCTCCCCTGTACTAGAATATTAATTGAGTTTCTGATGGCGAGAGGAGGCGTGTATGTGTGTGAGAGGAGGAGAGTGTACAGAGGGACAACCTCAGTGTTTGTGCGGTCAGTGTGTATGCATGTGTGCGTTTGTTTGTGTGAGGAGGCAATGGCGAGATCTTCTCTGTTCGCCCGCTCTGGTTTCTGCATGCACAAATCTTTGTGTTTGTGTGTCTCCGTCTCGTACGTCCACCAATCCAAGGTGACCGTGCTGGCTGACGCCCGAGGGCCCCCAGAGCATCACTGACAGCTTTAGGTGTGAGTCGGAGATTTGTGGCCCCACCTCCTCCTCTCACCATAACCCACCAGGGCCATAAAGCAACCCCCCCACCAGGAGTGATGGCTAAAGAGAGGTTAAAACAAAAGAGGTGAGAGATGAGAGGTGGGTTGAATACAAAGATGCTCCCCCCATTTGGGACAGAGAGCCTGATGGATTGGAGGGGAGAGGGGGGCCAAATCTGACCTTGAAGGTCAAAGGTCAAGGGTTGAAGCAGTGGAAAGGAAAATGAGTTCAGTGGCCTCAAAGCCATTCTTCATGGAGCTGCTGCGGCCTCTGGACACATACGTAAAAGCATGGAGGGGCACAGACACACACAGCGTTTCTGACACTGTTGTGTAAATGCACACACATCAAACATATTTACAAAAAGAAAAGTATAAAGTCAAAACTCACCTTAACTCAGTTTGTATACCTTTCTGTTTTAAATACTTAACATATGATATCTACCAATTTTCATATGGATTGTCATCAGGTGCTTCCAACAATTGCTGCCTTAATTCCTCAAAATCCTGCCATATTAATTCCAAGACACATTATGCATGGTAAACACATGTGTAAAAACATACACGTCTGTCTGTTGTGCTGTTCTGTTGTCATGTGCACATTTGTGTCCTGTTGGTCTTCCCACTGTGACACCATGCTTAGCTGCGCCTGAGCTGCATGCAGCACACCTACTAGCGGGGTTGTGTGTGTGTTTGTGTGCATGTGTGCTGAATGAGGTGTCATGTCGATTTTGATTCAGTTCGATTTTAACTTTTTTTTTTTTTTTTAAACACTAACGGCTAGTCCATTGTTAGACTATCACATCTGGATTTGTAAAGATCAACAGATCACTGGATTTATGTCATTTAAATTTTCAAATTCTTCTTTTAAAAGATATAGATAGATATTTTTTACAAGAGCTTGACTTTATTCTAGTGGGTTTTTGCAGATACAGGGTTAGGTTAAGTTCAAATCACCAAAAATATGGAATCCACAGTTCAACAAAAATACCACCATTTTAGAGTTTCAACAACAATCAACAAAAAAATAAAGGATCTCTGAATGAAACTTAACATCGCCGATGCTGTCAGAGTTAGCCAGTCAGTTGATGGTCTTCCTGCACACAGGATAAGCAATCCATTCTCGTCCAAGCTTGTCACATACCCCCGTTTTGTCATGCGCCCTTCGTGTCTTATCCAGAAGTGCAAGGTACCCTTTTCCGTGCACACTAGGCCTTCCTTTGAGTGTCTCTAGCCGATGCGCAAAGGCTTGTGCCCCATGCGTCTTATCCTGACGCACAAGGTCTACGTTACTTTGCTTAAGTTTGGGCACAAAACATCGCTAATGTTTGGTTAAGTTTAGGAACGAAACCTACTTGTTTAGGTTCAAGAAATGACTGGCGACGGTTTCAAACAGGATGCGAACTCTGGTCTCCTGGGTGAAAGTCGTGTGCGTGTGACCCTCCACTCAGCCCTGACCTCCACCCCTCTTGGCACTTTCTCGCTTTGGAAAATACTGTAAGTTGTGCTACGTCATCTGCTCAAATCATCTGATAATGACACGGACGGCTTTACATTGCTGGTACATTAAACCCTTGTGCCTCTAGATAGGACATGAAGACGAGATGGGCATGAGAACGGGCTGGAATAAATGGGCAAGTGCAGCTGCAGGCTAAAGCTAGCTGTGTCATCTTTGAAATATATATCTTTTCTCCTTTGGACAGTGCGCCAGAAGTGCACAAGTAGGTGGGGTGGTGAGAAATACTATGAGAATTCTGCTTTTGATTTTCATGTTTGAAACTGAAAGCTCATTTCTATTGATTTTTTATTGATTATGCTTTACATAGCATTTTTTTTTTTTGGTTACAAAACAGGTGATGGAATCACACCTAATTTTATATTTTCTTTTTTTCTTTGCCCATTTAAAAAGTTAGCTCCAAATTCACTTGACCATTAGATGGAAACATGGTTACTGTTGTTACATTGTCATGTAAATTGATGCCCTTGGTGCTTATTAACCCAAATCACAATTGCGTTGCTTGCAAGAAATAATGATGAAAAATAATAATAAAGATATACAATAAAGATATTGCGGGTGACAGGGTGAGTTAAGGTAAGTGTCCATTTAATCTTTGCCTTCTTTTCAACAGAATTAGTAGCACTGCATCTGTTGGAAAGGACATTATGATGCTCTTTCTATCCTCACATTTGTGATCTGATTGTGGCGCCACATGTGTGAATGACCATACTACAACCACAAACACGCACTTCCTCCCCTCGTGTGCTTGGTGTTAGGGTGTCAGCACTATGGGTCTGCCCTGCATGGGGGGCAGAGGGCTGTGCCAGGGAACAGATGGTGGTGACCGAGCGGGAGGGCAGCAGGGCACAGAGGCAGGGGGCACAGCGAGAGTGCAGCTGAACTTGTGGCCTTGGCTGGGTGAGAACAAGCGAGATCCTGATGCAGGGTTTTTTCTTCTTCACTGGAACAAACAGTACTGGTCTGGAAGGAAAAGTTGCACCCACAGCACAATGCTGAGGAAAAATGGAAGGTAGCCAGTTGCTGCGTTGTTGTTCAAGTGCTTCACTCAAGTCAATTCCAAACATGCTGCCACTACATGGATATATTTCGGTCATGGCTGTACGACTTCTGTTGGAGTACTGTAGAGCAACATAATTTCTTCTCACTGTGTTCTGGAAATTCCATGGATGTATTAGCTTAAATATTGCAAGCACAATATATTGATGATTGACTTTTTAATAGTAATCATGCCAACATGAACCCTTTCTACACCTGATTGGACAAACTGAGCATTCACTGGGCATCTGGTTTTCTGCTGTTCTGGAAAAATCTGAGACTGGTCTCCCCACAGAAATGACAGCAGTGGTCCTTTGTTTAAATATTTAACTTAAAGTAGCTTAATACCAGCTTGTATAAAGTATATGTGTAACTGCCCTCTCTGGTTAAATGTTCAAATGTATTTTACCTGTGACCGCAGCCAGCATCACCGATGGGTGTGTTTGGGTGTGGTCAGATATCTGCTCTATTGCACCCATAATCACAACTATCAGTGATGTCACAGTGTACTGACGCACCTTGTAGTACAATAAGTTATATAAATGGCTGTCAACAAAAACAAGATGTTCAGTTAAGTTGCCATTAAAAGATCTATATTTAGTTTCCTATTTGTGATCTAGTGACCATTTGTGATTGTTTAAGTAGCAATTTCCCTGTCTCACAAGCAAAGGTAGAAGTACTTTTAACCGACATTGACACGCTTGACTGCTGCTCACAATGCATCTTCCAACAGTTAACATTAGTTTCATATAACCATTATCGTGATTTTTCCCTCACTTTAAGCAGTTTTGGTTAGTTGACAAAAGAAAACAGTTGAGTTGGCAGATCAGAAAATGCTTGGGTCATTTTCGGAAGGCATTGACAAATGCCTTCATTGTAAGAAGGAGGTAAGTAAAAGGCCATGCAGAGTCATGCTTCATGTTTAGTTTTAATAGTTGGTGTGTGTATAATGGATATTTCAGTTAATGGTTTGGAGTCTTCGTGCTAAAGTAGGGTAAACATGTACCAAACCTATAGTTTCTGTGTACTGGACCCAGAGAGAAGTTCAGCTCTTCATAAGACTACAAACGAGTGTATTTTCCAAATTATGTTCCTTTAAATACTAGAAGTAAATACACACTTTTCATCTCCAGAAAATCAATCCAATTTAATTAACTTTAAGAACAATAACCAACTTTAAGAGACACGGTCTGCAATGATGGTCTGCATTACACTATAGGACCTCTATGCCAAACACAACATGTCCCCTGAAGCACAAAAGGAAAATTGGATTATTATGCCATTGTACTAATCTATTTCCTGTGTGTATTTCAAAAAAATATTTTAAAACAATCAACCTAATAAGCAGCTGGAGATATTTAAATGCGAGCCATCATACAGCTGTAGAATTACTTAAGACTACTTAAAATGGAGCAGCAGTGAAAAATACAAACCTGCCAACATTCCCTCCTCTCATCCTATTCCCATCCCAGTGAAATGAGACAACACAGTTTGTCATGGCGCTTGTCGATAGTCAGGAGCGATGGCACATCACCTTGGGACCTCCCTTGGGGGCTTAATACACACAGGCCACCCTGGACATCCACAGACGGCCTCCCTGACCCCCAACACACGCTCCCTCTCTCTTTCTCTCTCTCTTGCTGTCACACACGCTGATGAAATGTTCTTTAATACCCAATCGACAGTATTGACATCCCCTTGGGTAGCAGGGTCTCCCTGGAGGGGCGTAAGGTATTGATTTTGGGGGACTGTGGGTCTGTGGTCCCCTGGTGACATGTCCCCAGTCTCGCTGCTATTATTGGGAGATTAGTAGGGTTATTACACCTACCAGGCCAGATGGACGTGACACTGGGAGGAGTGGCAGCCAGATGACCCACTATGTGAACTTCTTGGAGGAGAATTAGCTGCTGTCAAGGATTTCAACTACCGCTTGCATTTATTCACAAACACTGAAGACACTCTTCTAACCAGTATTCCATAATCAGACCAGACAGATGTTTAATTTGGACCAGAGGTATTCACCTGTTACCAACAAGTGAGCAGTAGATAAAATAGACAGCATGTCTCATGCTGCATTCAAGCCAGAACAGGAACAGATCCTATCATCATGGCTCCATAGATTATTTCAGAATGGTTACTACTAGCCCTCTAGACACACCAGATAGGCCTATATATTTTATATCACAGCACATGTATGCCTGTATGAGAACTCTCCATCCATTCATACATTTTCTGCATCTTATCTTACTGTTTATGGTGGAAGCAGCTTAAGCAAAGTAGTCCAGGAGCCCCTCTCCCCAGCAGCATTTTCCAGATCCTCCTGGGGGACGCGGAGGCATTCCCAAGCTAGATGAAATATTTACACTCTCCAGCATGTTCTGGGTCTACCCTGGGGTTCCTATCAGTTGGACATCAGTTGGACATGCCCAGAAAACCTCCAAAGGAAGGCACCCAGGAGGCATCCTGTTTAGATGCCTGTACATCAGCTGGCTCCTTGATGTGAAGGAGCAGTGGCTCTACTACTTACCTGATGCCTAAGGCTGAGCCCATCCACCCTGGCATTTTTCCGATATTTTTGTTTTAGTTTGGTTAGTCAGAAAGTTTTCCTGGAAGTAGATTTCTGTGCTGATAGTTACAAAAGCTAAGGGAGCTAACTTCTGTGTTTGTTTTTTGGTTGGACTCAAAGGGAAGTGTTGAAGTTTTTTTTTCGAAAAGCTTTAGGCTTGCGTGGCTTGTCCCGATTTGCATTGTTTTGCTGGACTAATAATCAGAATGGCCAAAATTAGGAGGAGTTTTGCTTTAAAAGGTCACAAATATATAGTTTCCTATTTTAATAAAAGGCTCCATTATTAGTCAAAACAGCTAGTCACTGTTGTTATCAGCAAACTTTTGAAGAGTTATTGAAACAGGAGGAAATTGTGCTTTTGTTGGGACCATTTTCACTGTTGGTTTGGGAGGGTGTTTGACCTCCCATAAGTTGAGATGGTGAGCTGGAATTTGCTGTGGCTCAGCTGAAATGGTGATTATTGGCACAGTGCTCTGGGCTCTACACTCTGCCCTGTGGAGCCAGGATAACCTCTGCAGGGGGGGGGGGGCGCCGGGATTGAGTAGCCCGCCGGGAAGGCCCCCCCCGCCCCCACGGGCTCGGGCCGATGGACCGGCCTGTCCTCTGGACCGCGGCGTCGGCAACACTCCCCACTCTGTGTGTGTGTGTGTGTGTGTGTGTGTGTGTGTGAGAGAGAGAGCCCAGTCTTATTATTATTTTCTATGGGTCTTCTCAGCGGCGTGCCCTCCCTTAGCTCTGCAGCTCTGCATCCAGTTGTGCTAAAGGTCCATTGTGGTGTGTACTAAGTAAAATCAGGACTTTAAATGTGGTTGACTTAATTTTTCACACAATAAAAACATGGCTTTGGTTATTAAAATCCACTTCAAACCCAGTTGAGCAGAGAGCACAGAAGTACAAACTAAACACTGGCAAATAATTTAAAGGATCAAAGGTTGCCTTGTAACAATTCCTACAGTACAGTACATGGACAGAGTCGTCCATTGAACGGGCTGTTTAAAAGGGGCTAAAGACAACGTTAGCAACATGGCTACTGCTAGCAGTCTGGCTACTTTCCAAAGCAAAAGCAACCATAAGAATTCCAATTGGACCTAGAAACTCTGGTCTCAGCGCTGTGATAAAGGCAGGGTAAGCACCCGGTTGTATTAATAAGTAGGCAGGTCTTGTTACTTACTGATCTAGTAGAAAGAATGTCGGTTTTGAACCCTCTCAAGTCCTGGTGGTAAGTGGAAACACATATCATCAGGGGAACAGATTTCAACACAACACCAGAAAGCTTTACATTGAGTGAATGTCCGTCCGTTCGCTCTTGTTTTACCTCAGTTTCTATCACTCTCCTTCTTCACCTTCTTTACCCTCTCCATCTGCAGGATTCTTTTTCTTTTGCAGTGTAGAGTTTCTCACAGTTATTCCATTTGTTCCACTGTTACCTGGTGATAGCGACCAGGGAGAACAAAGTCTCTTCCTGTTTTGGTTCCGCACTGGCTGATGTGCTTCCTCTGCACATTCATTTTCATGCAAAAACTTGTGCCTGGTTGCAGCATGAATAGCATAGTGAAATCGAGGCTTAAAGGTAAACAATCTTAACGTGGATGGTGTCATTTTTTCTTCAGCCATTACACTGCAATATATACAGTATTTACTTCATAATGATAAGTTAAAGCAAAAAAGTTGTTTATTGCCTGTTTAACTGTATCATAGTTGTCAGGCGCACATATTTTAAGAATTCTAAACTTGCTGGCATTGGACATATTGCAGGGTTTTGCAAAATTATTCCATATCAATGTGCTTGTCTCGTAATAGGGTTGCACATACACCGCAAGACACATTCACTGTGCCTTTCATGATCTACTCAGTCAACTACATGAACATCCTTTACAATCTAGATTTTTCTGAAAGTAAACCATGGCAGTCTTTACGGTTTTATTGAAATCATATACATATATAGTATATACCCCTTCATACATAGCCCCTCATAAGCACCTCAACTATCTATCAATCATCCTATCGCACAAACGCTTGCACCAGCAACTCTTAAATGGACTGACTTCATATTTTAATTTAGTGTATGTGGTTTTAAAGTGGGATGGTTGGTTGGGGGTGGCGGTGGGATATGAAGCCGAAGAAAAGAAAAGAAAAAAACAGATGATTTGCAGAGGTTAGTTCAAGTGGATATCTGTCCAGGGTTAAAAGTGAAAGTAATTCATTACCTGGAGATAGTGCTTGGCAATATTCCTCATCTTGACGCTTTGCTGTGTGGCAGTTGAGAGGGGTGAGGTGAATGGGGGGGGGGGGGGGGGGAATGGCCAGTGGTGGCGGGAAGGGGCTGGGGGTGATAAAAAAAAACCCCCCCCATTGGAGGAGGAGGAATGCCGATTAAGGAGAACGGAAGA
>JBBPCS010037029.1:0-21178 GCA_037974645.1 Hollardia meadi
TTTCTCAGTATTTGCTTTCTTTGGGACATTGCTGGGCAGCAACCTTTGGACCCCCACCCAATAACAGCACAAGGTTGTGACTTTATAAAAAGGTAGTAGCCAGGTTACATCGCTGTGTCCATCTCTCTCCTCTGCTCTCGGTCTACAAGTCTTTGAGTCTGTTTGACTGAGGTCAAGGCAGGGCTACAAACACAGACATACTGAGCAGCGAGGCAATCATCGGACAGAATAATGTCTGCTTTTTGCCTGTACAAAAAATCTGTAGATTTGTGCAGAGGTGTGGGCGTGAAACTGTTACAAAACAATCACAAAATAACGTCATATACTCTGATTCACTGCTTTATTGCTCTTTATTCACTCTCTAGCTCGTTCCACTACTGCTGCTCTTGTTCCCTGTCTTGCCCGTTGAGCTTGAGAGGAGAGGCTAACTTTGAATGCCATGTTTACCAACAGAAACATGACAAATCCATTGCTGATCTTTCACTGGTGATACTGGTGACAGTTAAGCTATTCTTATGTGAACCCAGTTTCCCTACTACTGGACTACTTTATTTTTTCAATACATTGATCAAACTCTTGTTTATGGAATCTCATTTGTTTGATTTTCAGCCATTTTCTGATTTACAACCACCATCAATGAATTTGTTGTCCAATGCCGTTTTCACAATTTCACAATTGCTTCCAGTACAATGTTCAACAACCAACTCCTGTCTTCAACTGTTTATTGGGAGTGTGCTTAGCTCTCTACAGTGAAACTACTCACATTGTGAGGGCATGTGAGAGATGTACATACAAATTTATCAAATCAGAAGGTTTGGGGCAGCCATTTACTGTCAGCTTGTGGGCTGTAGTAGCGAGCAAAGGTGCAGTATATCCTTGGCTGACAAAAAAACATTCTGTCCAACTTTGTTCCTCGTCCTCCTCCATCTCGTCCTCAGCAATCAAATGAAATCCCTGAGCGATACGAAGAAATCCTCTTGAGATGAAACCCTGTCCACATACTCTGTTTCACAGAGAAATAACTCACCTTACAGAGACTAAAGATGCTTTAAGTGCTACTTCACTGGCCTTTAAAGTGTACAGGAAAATGAGAATCTTAAGATCACAGTGGTTTATTAACGTACCTTACTTAAGTATTTAATTTAATCTAGAATATCTGCCTACACATGCCTGCACTTTGTTAATTCGCATTAGTGCTGCACACTTTAGCAATAAGCAGCCGAGTCTTCTACTTTTGGGTCTTAAGCAGCAGCACTGCAGCAGCCGGTGATTAAATTCATTATCAAGCCCCTAATCAATGGTATTTAAAGGAGGTGAGAGTGTTCGTTGTTTGGTCTCAACTCCCACATTTTTCCCTGTTGACCTGGAAATTCACGGAAGTGACTTTCAGTCACAAGTCCACTTCTCCACATGAAACACATGAAAATGAAACATCAAATACCTTGAAGATAGTCCCAAAACACAGATGCATACAAATTCTTGAATCTTATTTCTTGTGTAGGTTCTCTTCTTATTTGCTCTGCTTTTTAAAACAAAAGGCTTTTCTGTCTGTGGCATATTAACAATTTAACGCAGTCATAGGTGGTGTCTCCAAACTTGTCTTTTTTGCTGCATTTCTAAAAAAAACTTTCTGAGATGCTACTGTACTTGCCTGTGTGGTGCAACTCATCGAAGACAAAAACAGAGAATGAATAAATACATTAGAACTACCTGTTCCCCAGTGTTCACGTTGCCTGAAGTTTTTTTTTTTTTCTTAACCTGGCACAGACGTAAAGTGAAAATAAACCCTGTAAGCCATGGCAATTTTTGTGTTTACTCAAAGTTGGTGAAAGAAGTTAATTGTATTTTTAGTAAATGTAAAATCAAATATATTTCTTATGCACTGTATGTTGAAAACTCAATCAAGTTGTTTTTTTTTTGTTTTTTTTTGATACTAATAAATACTTTCAACAAACCACTGGCTGGCTGTGGATGATTAAGATAAAAGTCTCTGGTTTATAGGCTGACCATCCACTTTGATAAGGGCCCACTCATTGGCAGAATAAATGATGAGTAATGTGGCACTGTTGGAGGTTGTTTGGATCAGTGGACCAATCAGTATTTTCCTGTGTTTGATTATTCATCACTAAACATTCTGCTCCAGCCTGTCGATGCCGATGCCTCGGTAATGGATGTTTTATTAAGGCTGATTAGATTAATTGTAGGGGCTGTAGGCACATTTGCTGGCAGTAGACCCTCAAGGGTAGAAGGAGAAAGGATCAATCAATCGTGTCCATCTCAAACCACATAATGCACTGCTGATTGCTTGAAGTGCAGAGCTGGAAGAGATTTATATGGATGTAAGAGAACCCAGGCCTTTCTCTTACTCACTCTCCCTCCGCACCTTTTCTGCCTCTTCGTGCCAATGAGAAGAAAACAGCTGTTTAACCACAAAAGAGGAGGTTTGTAAAAATAGGTACACTCAAAAAAAAGAAAAAAAAGTAAGAATGCTTTCAACTCATCTGTTATTTAAATAACTCTCGTTTCATTTAGAAAACGTCATTCATTGCTTTTGTCATCTAAATTATTTGCTGTAATATGTGATTTAAGTATATGGCCAGTGTGGTAGATGATCCTGATTTACATAGAGTGAGTTGCCAGTTTATTATGTACAACCAGTACATCTAATTGATTGAGATTATTTATTGACAATATAAAAATGATACGACATATATAGGAGATATCATATCTTTGTATAACATTTGTCAAAAGGCTGAAACACAATAAATTTCTTTCGTGTTTTTCTTTACTGGAAACATAATGCCATCACAAATGTTAATTGCCATGTTTAAAGCACTGAGACTCCTTTCTTATGATAAGGGATTTTTTTTTTTAATCTTTAAATGCAAAGCAGCCTCAAGAGACGGGATTGGTGTAAGAGTGTGTGTTCACTCTTTCTTTACAGTCTCTTTTCATACAGACGCACGCCACTCTGGTTCCAGTTAAGTTGAATAAATGACAGGTGCTTTTGGTTGGGATGATCCAAATTTTGCGCTGATGCAGTTTTACTTGCCTGGTGTGCTGATGTTGTCTGAAGGTGAGGAGGATGTGTTAAGGCACACCCACATGAAGTAAGGTCAAAAAGCCATCCACTACTAGAAGGCAGTTTTGCACTCCATGCATTTTATTGTGCCAGCTGTGTATTTTTTATGATTAAGGATGAACTTCTGCAAAGAGCCTGTGAGCTTCATGTAAATGATCAGATGTCACCTTCCATACATCATAACTAAATTATCTTATATGGTGGCCAAGAGAGCTCAAAGCACTGCACCTCAAGAAAACACATGCAAATTGACAAAACACTATCAAATTAAGAAAACTGCAAACATCCACAACACCACCAAATGGAAAAGTGCGACGCAAACACTCACAACATAACTAAACAGAGAAACATGCTGCAAACACAGCACAACAAATGACAACAGATTGATGTTTCAAGAGGACACTAAAAAGTGATGGACATGCTGAACACACTTGTTTTGCGACCATTTGTGACTCTCAAAGTTATTGAAGTCGGCTACTCGTCAATGATGTAGGAAAATTAGCTAAAATGTAAGTTTTTCTCTTTATGTTAATATCGTGATGGCTCTGTGGTTTTTGTGGTATCATTTGAATTGGCAGGCTAATAATAAGCTACATGTAAAGGCTAGGTTAACAACAGATATCTGCCACCGGCTAATATCTGACTCATGCCAATCACGTTATTAAAATAAAGAGAAAAACATACATTTTAGTAAGACACAGGTGCCATGTGTGTCCATCACTTTTTAGTGTCCCCTAGAAACATCCATATCCGTTGTCATCTGTGCTACCTTGCATGTGTTTTCTTAAGTTGCAGTGTTCGCACAGATCGCACAGTGTTCATTTTTATTTAACATAATGAGCTTATTTAGAGTAGAGTGCAGTTGTTCTCCTTATATTCAGTTAGCCAATTTATTATTAAATGTGAATTCAAAGAGATAGCCGCGAGACATATTGTCCTTTATTTTGTACATGGTATATTTAAGTTTCCATTTTACACATTTCTCACTTCTGTCATAAGCTTCCTCATTTCTTTCTCTCTCCCTATCTCAGTCCAGCTTATCACTCTTCTCTCTCCCTTTAGGATAGTGGTTTGCTATTAAAAGCTTGCTCATTGTGAAGAAAATGGTCTCTGGCTTTTCTCTCGGCTGGAAGGTTTACTGCCAATAGGCCTTGAAATGGCTTCATTTTCCATCAGCCCCACCCCCCTGAGGGAGCATTTAGTGGAGCTAAAGGCCAATCAGGAGAGTCCAGGAGATCAGAAAAGCTTTGGTCTGAAATCAATCTTCAGAGTTCATGAGCTCATGACACTGGGGCACGGGGGGAGTCAACTTTCCATCGGCAAATTCAGTTTAACCAGACAAAGTCCCTTCAGAAGAATCCAAAGCCTGTCACTATCCTTTATTAAAACAATAAATGACAATAACCAACATGTGCAAATTATTGTTTTATTGTCATATCTTGTTTCTGATCCTGTATCCACATGCCAATCACAAGAGAAGTGTAGAGACTATATTAATGAAGGATTTCTACCTGTTGAATTGTGGGCTGCAGATTCATTTGATGACAATTTCCCTCATTTTGTACATTCATTTTGGCTTTGGTAAGGAAATAACTTCAAACACTTAGCTGTGAGCAAGACAATGATGAAGGAAGACTGTATCTGAAGGTTTCTACCTTTTACTTCAAATGTACAGTATGTTAAATAATGAATGCAATGCCTCCAATGGCTGCTGGCTACCACATGTTAAGAGAATGTGAGTGGTTTCAAAGCAATTAGTGGGGTTCAGACCAAATTCACATTGGGAGTACTGTATAGCAGAGGGTACACTCTCACTTTTGAGAAATCAACTGCAGTAAAATTCCACTACCATCTTAAGCAAAACCACAAATTGACCTATAAGACCCCTAAAATATTGTGAAAAGAATAATTTGTATCTCACTGAATTCCAGCACTTACTTTACTGGCAAAACAATATTTACTGTATAATGGTGACAGTAAGCTGAAATACAGCTGAATATTCTCACACGATCAAGCAATTAGACTTAAGCCATAAGTTGACATTTTACAATTTCTGACCCAGCCGGAAATGAAATTCATAAAAGCACAAAGTAAATGCACTGAATATGTCTTTGGCTATTTAAAAGTTCAATGAAATTTGGCACCAGGGACACAGGGATAGCTTCTCATTCATCATTTGATGTGTGACAATTCCTGAAAACGTACTGCATTCTCTGAACGGCTTTGTCCTGTACATCTGAAATGTATATATATATATATATATATATGATAGTCAGGCACGTTGGTTACAACTCACATTGTCTTAACCAATGTGGAAAATAAGACTGACTGAGCACTTGGCCTAGTGGAGAAATTTGGGAGCTTAAAGTTTCTTTGCAGGTAATTTAATTTGCTCATCTACAAATTGTAATATTTCTAATAATATCTAATATGATTAAATATGCTTATATTTAATAATATTAAATATACCCAAGATTAAAATTAAATGTTAATTATATTAATAATATATAATGTTCTAAAGTTCACTTAGTTTTTGTTCGATAACTTAGGAAAAAATAAGATGCTGCATCAGTGACACTTGGCTGGGGTTCACATTTGCCTTTTGTTCACTGACTATTTCAATGTTTCAATGAAAGTGGTATCAATTTTAACTCGAGGCAAGAAAGGGAATACGAATATTTCCCAAAATGTCACCAGTATTCAGTTGCCATGAGCAGATATTGTAGGGAAACAAATAAATGTTAACAGGAAACATTTTGCACATATTGTATGTTTAGTATTAACTTTCAGACAAAAACAGAAAAATCTGGAATATTAGGGGGGAAATGACATGAGAGTATTATGAGATATGTGAATTTGTGTTCCTCAAATGTTTAGCTTCTGCAAACTCATGGCACATAAGGACAAGGACAAACAGTCATGAATGGAGGTCAAAATATGACCCGTACATGGCTTTCATTCATTTAATATCTCTTTTCAATCAGCTACTGTTGCTACTTCAGCTCGGTCTAGTTACAGGATGTCATTTCAGCTTGCTTAATATTGTGTCCAAGCCACAACACAGTAAATAATCATTCATGACTTACAGAAATAATTGTGTGGAACAGCATGGTACCACATGTTGAATTGGCCCTTGGACAAACCAAACTCAACCAGTGGCAACCAGCTGAGACTAATCAGATGAGAGTTGTCCAAGATTTCTCTCACTTAGGCATTTTGACTCATTATCAGCAGCTGTCAGACTTTGCCGTAACCTTGACCCTGTTATGACAATCTCCCCTTGAATCGCCACCCTAAACTTAAGGACTTTCAGCTGTGACTCTGTTAATGAGCCACATGGCGGCATAGAGTGAAGATCGCTCTTTGGACAAATTGGTTTTGCAGATTACTGGGGCTCTTTATTTTTTCCTGACATGATTTATGCAGGATATGAGCAAATATCTGACAGATCAGATAACATAAAAAAAGATTTTGATCCAACCCTTTTAGAGATGACAGCGCTGGTGTAGTATTACAATTGTTTGCAGGATTGCAAAGTGTAGATGCCTGTTAGTTTTCACTGTTTGTATCTGGCTACACGTGCTTTTGTGTGCAATTTTACCCGCTTTGTTGTCTCATACAAAACCACGTTCGTTCTTCATCAATTCATCAATCCATCAAATCAAACAAATAAGATAAGATAAGATCTTTCATTAAAACACAGTAATTGATTGACTTGAGTTGTGACTGAAAAAAAACAAAAACAAAAAACAGGGAAAGTCAGAGTGCATCGGCAACATCAAAACCATCATTTTTAAGTGAATCTAATAAGACAGGTGGCAAAAGAAATGATAAGATGAGTAAAGCAAATTATTGTGCCACCATTTGAGAACTGTTTCTATTCAAATACAGAGAATAAAACCAACTTTAAAACAAATACACATTATATTGAAGAGGTAGAAGACACATATAACATTAATTGACCTATTGAATGGGCTGGTCAGCAACTGTCCTTTAGTTATTTTGTACAATGGAGCAGAGAAGTGTCACCAAGTATGGAACTTCAGCCATGTGAAAACATGTGGTCATACACGGGAGATGGGAGTTGAATGCTCCATATAAAAAATGAGAAAAAATGAGTTACTTTTTTGTCAAACTGTTGTCTCCTAGGTCACGAATACATTTTCTAGATCAAGGACAAGAAGATGGTTGTTGACTCGTCACTGTACAATCACTCTGGCTACTGTAGGTGTTTTGTTTCTACATGTTCTGACATTTGTTGCCATTAGTGGCTTGTGTATGTGGCAACTGTTGGTGTCTTCAGAAACTCAGCCGGCTCTGAGCACCTTATTGCTGACAAATAGTACAAAACTTGAAGACTGATTCATCATTTTCACCTTATTGAAAGTAGCAGCGCCCACAAATTCACAGCACTATGCTCTGACCAACTCTGAGCTGGCACACAATCAATTTGTTAAAAGGACTTAAGAAAGTCGAGAGGAGGCCGATCGCAGTGGGAAGTTAACAGCGTCACTGGGTGAGAAATAGTCACTATTTTCAGAAACTGGGTCAGTTTCTGACCTCTTTTCTTCTTTTCCAAATCAGCATAATACTTCCAGCAGGAAAAACAGTCCGTCTATTGTTATAGCCTGCATTAGTTTTCATATATTCTCTTAGCACTCCTTGTTTTAAACCTGCCTTAAAATGATCATGGATGTCATAAACCTTTGTGATGCACCATTCCTCTCCTCCCACTGTATAAACTCTGAGTGTACTGGCACCCAGTCAGCAAGACCGCTAATGGGTTGTAAGCAGTTAACAGGCCTGTGGAACTCTCCTCAGTAACATTAACATATCAGGCCTTGACAACTTTTAATGAGTGGGTCAGAGCAGGGATGCTGTTGTTGTTGAAGAATATTAATTAGCAGGATGAAAGGCAATGTAAAACTATTGCTTTATGACAAGCACACTGGAAGGGTGGTTTCCCCTTTGTCAAAGCTTAATTACAAAATGAGTAAAGCACAGCCTTATCATTACAATTAAATATGAACAGTCAAGCTGTGGCCAGGCTCATTGAAATGTTTTTGGTTGAAATACCATAATTAAACTAATGCTATATTTACAGTTATGTGAATGAATTAATAACATTGACCATCTCGCTACAGTGCAATATTCTGCTGGGAAACCCTGGATCCTGGCATTAATGTGGATGCCAATTGACACAAACCATCCGCCCAAACACCCTTGCAGAGCAAACACACACACCCCATTGCACTGGCACACCCCATGACATTGGTCCCCCAGCAGGACAATGCGTGCTGCCACACCACAAAAACTGCTCAGGAACAGCTAGTGGAACGTGACAAAGAGCTTAAAGTCTCGACCTGGCCTCAAAATACCCCAGATCCAAATCTGATCTGAGCTACTATGTGCCAAACAAGAGCTCAACCAGCAACTGTTGTAAGAGTTCTTAGAGCTGAGAAATGAATTCCAGATGAGGAGGATGAACTGTTGTGTATGATGTATGATGTGTTGCTGTTGACTTTACTGTAGGCTTTTATCCATGGGGATCTGAATATATTTGTTTTTCTATGCAAGACTTAGGACTTGGCAGAGAACCATGAGCCTGCGGAGTTGTCTGGCAGCTGATATGTGCGTTTGTAGCAGTAGGTTGGAGGATTTTAAGTGTTTTTATGCCTGAGAAATGATGATGGATGAGTACTTTGCTCTGAGGTAATATCATACTGCTTAATGCCTTTGTGTCTTGTGTGTCAAGTTGAACTTTGGCCAGGGTTTATTTTTTATCAAACTTCTAAGAATGACACTGCAGAATGCTCTAAAGGGACACCTCAGAAGTAAAAACGTGAGCCAGAGGTGTTTCAAGGACTTGAGCACATTTGGACCCCTGCACACATTAAATCAAAAAGCTCTATTTGAATGCTTTTAATGCACTCCAGCACCTTATTCATATTAAAAGTACATGTCTAAATAATTGAAAAATAAACGTATTCCTTAAAAACCGCATTTTACTTTCCAGATTAATTATGAATTTTGATGTATAAAATATTAGCAGTTTAGTATTAGTAGGCTATTGAGTAAAACAGGCAATGCAGTATAGAGAATGCTGTATATACTGTATATATACATATATATATATATATATATTAGGATCAGATGACAGTGCGTCATTACCTGTCCTAGCATAACCGAACCATCAAAGTACAATTTGTCCAGTTATTTGGACAGTACACAATAACAGCAAGTGAGCATTAAAAAAGCTATGCTACGACAGGCAACCACACAGCGCTGTGTGAAATAGTCATTCGCAAATGTAATCATAACTTAACAACTTAATGGTTTTACTGCAGTTCTGTTGTGGACGACACTCACATCGTGCAGTGACTCAGATTGGGTAATGACAAAAAGGCCAGGCTGTTGAACCTCTGTGCAGAAGTTGAACAGACAACTTCATGAAGAGGAATATATTCAAAATGACAGTGTTTTAAAAAGTCAACACAGAGTCAGACTGAATGCAGGGTCACAGTGGCCTTTCCTCTTCTCTCTCCTGTGACAGAAAAGCAGAATTGAAATTAGTTTGGAGATCACAAAGCACTCATGTCACGAAAGTACAAAGATTTTGTCATAAAAGAAAACAGAATATCTGACATCTATAAATCATGATTCGGGTTTTGACCTTGGACTTTCCGTAAACCCTCTACATAAATACACAGCTTTTTGCAGCACCCAATCCCAAAAAAGGAATTTATATCTTAGTTTCTCATTCCTGTTGTGTCTCTATCCAGACACAAACCATAACATGACAATGGCTTCTAACTCCATGACAATGCCCATGTCAGACCCCAGCGTCTGGGCCATGAGCAACCTGGGGATGCCTCTGATAAGCATGGCTGGACAGCATCTTATGCCAGGTACCATAGACAACGTGCTTCATGCTGCCAAACAGGTCACACGGTGACACACACAATCGCATTGTGTTGCACAGTGGATATATTGATGTGGGAATTTCTATCCCAAAGCTCATAAAAAAAAACCCTGAATTTGGATGTGTGTTGACACTTCTGGTAGTTAGAAGCTATATTGTAAGGTGTAACTGCCTACGTGTTTGGAGGTGGGAGAAATGGCTGCCTAAAAGTTACAGAATGTTGTTGACGTGAATTCAGACTGTTGGGAAAAATGTGTGTAGGAAGACAAATGAGTAACAGTGTTTCCTCCCCCTCTGCTGCCCTCAAAGTAACCCTGAGCACGTCAGTGAGCATCAGCATCGGAGCAGTTGTGCTCATCGCACTGGGAAGCTCCAGATGCATCAATGTTTGAATGTCTGGAGCATCCCCACCTCTGCATCTATTCCCCCAGGCAGCTATAATTAAGGATATGCTGTTAGACCATTTTCCTGCTTAAGTAAAGGTTTGAAAATGCCAAATGTGTCCAGAGGATTAGGACTTTGTTGTGTTTTCATACCTGTGTGGGGCCCGTGGGGGTGGGAAGTCATCCTTGTTTGACTGTACAAGGTCCAGCTGGAGCTCAGTGTTTTACAGTAAATGCAGTAGGGATGTGCAGGGAGTGCAAAATTTTTATCTGTTTTTGTAGTTGCAGCAAAATTGTTTGCATTGGTGTTTGAATGAGAGTGGACATAGGTGAAACATTGTTGCATTAAAAGCAGCGATGTGATGGAGAAGAGTGTTCTTGAAATTCATATGTAGAACATTTGGATGGGATGCAGTGATGTAGCTATCCATGAGTTATTTCAACAAAATAAACAAAATGAATAAGTAGTGTAATGTGTAACGTTAAACAACTAGTTTGCGGATTAAGCACAACAGCGGAGATGGATACTGGTAACAGGCAATCTCTCATCAATTCCTTTGCACGGCTAATTATTCTGTTTAAACCTGGTATTTAGGCATAGTTGCAGATAAATATAAGACTACGCTAATATTATTAATATTATACTATTTGTAGAATTAGATTTCATTGGTGGCTGCGTAGGATTCTTTACAACTCGTGTGATTCAAACTTTGCAGATAACTCCAGAGAATTGTAAAGTCCAAAAGTCCAAACTAATTAAAATGAGATAAATTGAATAATTTCCAAATTTCACAATAATCTGCTCCAATCCATATTTGTTGGTGTTTAGCCTTTCAAAAAAGTTTTCACTGCAGTCAAAACTATTTGCTGTCCTGCTCACACAAAGGGAGGCACACACCTGTGATATTAACAGGGCAGTCTAGCAGCAACCTAGCACTAACATAAATTACATTTATGTAACCACAATAACAAAAAATCTATTTGGCTGTTCCCAGAACATAGTCAGGGAGCAGAGGAGATATTTCAATTCTGCTTCACCTCTCCAGCCGTTGGTAAACAACACACCTAAAAGTATTTTTGGTCTTGAGAAGCTGCAAGTCTTTATTTACTGACAAACCCTTCCACCTGCACTTCTTCATTTACCGCCACCACGTACAGTAGTTGTCCTCATCACATGAAAAAACTGATTTTTGACCCCATAAATGCCTGAAAACCTCCATAAAACCATAATACCTGTAGGTAATGCCTTCTACCTTTTCGCTTGGGTTTTAATTTCGGACCCCATTCTTACATTAAATTGTTTTTTTGTGAGTACTCAAATACTCTATAATAATCTAATGCGAGGACTATGATTTGCCTTTATTTTAATCAGGTGGGCTGCTCCTTTTCAGCCAGTCCTCTCTCTCCCCTCCATTCTCCTGTTGTCTTCAAGTCAGGTTAGCACAAGCAGGCACAACACAAATACCCACTGTGCTCCTAATCATGAGTACACCAGCTGTTTCTTCTTCCACAAAACAAATTGTTTTAAAAATATTTGTAAATATATGTCTCATAATCCCAACTGTGGCATGAGAAGAGAGAGTGCCTCAGTGGGTATGGCTATGCCCTGATGCTGGCTATTTATACAAATTGAGCTCACATTATTGAGAGAAGATTACAGTCTCGCTGTTTATTAACATGCTGTAACCGTGTTTTTATTATTTGAAAACATATTTTTGTTGTAATGATTCCATTTAAAGTTATTAAATATCCAAAATGATTTGTATTTTACAGGCAATTTCAGACTAACAGCAGGAAATGCATCACAACTGAACTGGGTGTTCATTTATATACTGCACTAAAAAAGTGCTCAATTCCCTCTAATGAGGCGTTTTTGCAGCATTTAATTTTGTCTGCCAGTCAGGAATAGTACTTGCCTGAGAAATAAGTCTCTCAAATTGCTTTTATTAATACCCTTTAAACTGATTCTGTTGCAAAGTCTCACAACGTTAGATTAAATGGTGACTCTAAATTGCCTGTAGGTGTAAATGTGAGTGTGTTTGGCTCTATAATTTAGCCCTGTGATGGACTGGTGAATTGTTGAGGGTGTACCCACCTCTCGCCCAATGTTAGCTGGGATGGGCTCTAGCCCCCCGCAACCCTGCAAAGGAAAAGCGGTAATAGATAATGGAATGGATATTGTGTTGTAAATACACATATTTACAACACAATATATGCATAATATGAAACATGGCTATTGAAATTGAATTTAGCTATTGCTGCCCTGGAGGCAGGCGACATAAATGGTGGCAGCTTTCATCACCGACCAACCGTCCAAAAACGTCTCCAACCTCCACCTCCACTCCCGCTTTGTACTGACACTCCCCCACAGACACACACATGACTGAGGCAGCCTCTGAGCTGCTAGCACAGTTACAACACAGGAACCATACAGAAACTTGTACAACGGGCCAGCAGACTCTCTGTGTTTCCAGCACGAACACGGGAGAATCTGCAGCAATTGCTCATGGATGCTCATGGCTGTTAGCTTTGACTACCAGCTGGCCGTTCCTGCTACGCTGATTGCTGATCAGTCTGTCACACCAACATGTTCTCATCACAGCTCGTCACATATCGACGTTTTGTAATGCGCCCTTCGCGTCTTATCCAGATGCGCAAGGTACCCTTTGGTATCACCGGCCCACACTCTAAGCCTTCCCTGATGCACAATGGATCCTTGGGCGTCCGTGGCTGCCACACGAAGTCTTCCCTTTAGTGTCTCTAGCCAATGTGCAAAGGCTCGGGTGTCTTATCCCGATGCACAAAGTCTACATTACTTTGGTGAAGTTTAGGCAAAAAAAACACGTGGTTAGGTTTAGAAGAAGACCGGTGACGTTGGTTAAGTTTAGCCACAAAACCTACTTGGTAATGTTCAGGAAATTACCACTGAACTTCGTCCCTCCAGGCCTTTTCTTGCTTTGGAAAGTATGATGTTCTACGTCATCTGTTCAAGTCATCTGATACTGACGCGGACAACTTTACATTGCTGGTACATTAAACCTGTGTGCGTCTGGAGGCAACGCAAAGGGCCTAGACAAAATGTCAATATCTGACGAGCTGGGCATGAGAATGGACTGGTCACACTATCAATGCCAATGTTGCCTTACCTTCTGGAAGGCCACACATCGTACAGTGTTTGTTCTGTGCAGTCCTCTGCTGCATTTTTGAATCCATATGATATCTATTTGAATCTGGACAGGCAGAGGTAAACTGCAACGAGACTCGTGCACGGAGGCATTCAGCCTTGGGCATGCTTCTCATTTGTGTGTTCACATGCTGCACTTGCATATGCTTTTCTTGTGGAAGTTGCTGCCCTCCTCTAATGTGACTCAGCTATTGAAATATATTTATGGTATTTACTGCTCTCACTCTCAGAATTGCCTCTGCCAGCTCTCCTATTGAGAGTACCATAAACATTACCAACAGAGTGGGGAGCTGTCCAGCATGATGGAGATGGAGGAAAAACACTCTTGCCCACGCGTTGAGAGGATGAGGTCTTGGATTTGATCTGTGTGGCATACAAAGGATCAAGCCTTAGTTGTAGTAATATATCTTCAGAAAAGTTTTTACGAAGGTAGTTTCTGATAGCTGGTGTAGAAAGGAAAGAAAGGATGAGAAAAAGATGGAGAGTCAGGTGAAGAGGACAGCTGAATGTGCCCCACTTGTAGTATCTAAAGCAGCTGGTGCTTACCTACCTTTGCCTCTTCCTTTCCTCATCCCCCCATGTCTCTCTTTCACACTTGCCAGCCCAAATTAACCAACATCTTCATTAATTTCTCATTACAGCTGAGTCAGCCATTGTAACCCACAGCCACATTAGAGCACACACTGCTCGTTTGGATTTTAGAGGGCTGAGCACTTTCACAGTTTTACCCCTACTCAGTCACAGTGAAAAACACTGCACGCGATAAACAAGGTTCTGCCGCAGTAAATATCAGTTCAAGGAATTAAGTAAATTAAACTCACAGCATCTCACCCTTAATCATTCAAATCTAAACTCTAGATCACGTGTTATCACTTAGACTTGAATTAAGCTTTATTAGTTTAAATACTTGAAACTGTGCAGCAATCTTTTGTGCAATTCTTTTTGTGAGAGCATTTTTTTTATGTGGTACATATCTGTGTTCAGAACAGAACTCTTATATAATCTGAATGCTAATAAGGGAATCAGTGAGGTACTTTTGTCTCAGTGGAGCTCAGTATTTGCAGACAGACAGACACTTTGTCAGACAGAATGAATTAATTCAGTTTGAAGGACTCCTATCAGCTCATTTTCTTTTACTCAACTCCCACCATCTCTGTCTGTCTCTCCCTATAACCATTTATGACAAGGAAATCTCAGGTCAATCAAAGTTGGCTTAAGTGCAGCTTGAGTTACGGCTGTGCGTCATGCTTATCAACACTCGCCTTTCTGCCTGCACTTAAACAGACAGCTGAAAGGAGGCCTCCTAGCAGTAAACATGACCTTTGCTGAACTCCATCCATAATCCATATGTTCAGTAGGCTTTGCCCAGAGATGCATGGTCAAATTCCAGTCTGTTAGCTCTGGAACATTTTGTGTCACTCTAATCATAAATGCATGCCTCCCCCCTGAGCATCACACACACACACACACACACACACACCGATTGGATCTATGAAGACCTACGCCTATCAGTATTAATATAAGCTTATTGCAGATATATATCAGAATTGGTGTACAGTATGTCAGTAGATAAGTTATAAAAGATTCGGTATACCAAGCTAGGTCTGAAGTAAACTGTGTCACTCTTATTTAGTTTGTCCACAAAAGAGTACTGACAAGTTTTACTGTAAAATGTCCTTCTTTGTATGTATCCTGGTCACAATTCTTTAAAAAGAAGTCTAAGGCCCCAATAAGACTGTTTTTTGCAGTGAGAGGCAACCTTTTTGTTCTTTAGGTTGTTTTATTTTAGTTGTTTTTTATGGGCAGTAAGTGTTTTGTGCGCTGCTCATGCGCTCTGAGTGACTCATGTTTTTGGAAGAGCACTTTGAAGACCTCAAGTTAAAAAAAACTTCAACTCAGAGCAATAAAGCGCCCAACATCATTTGGGGGTTTTTCTTGTCCAATCAGATGAATTGAGACACGTTCCTTCTGTGATGGTAACGACAAAGTTTACAGTTGCTTGAAACAACAATCGAGGAGAAACTTGTGCTGGCCAACCAGAGCTATATGACTTTACCAAACGTAATTACCATGATTTTAACACGTTTTCTATTATTTTTTGCCTAGCAACAATAAAATAAATGCACGACACTGCTGTTTTTGTCCACCAAAACAAAACAAAAAAAGTGTTTTCACTTATTCTGGTTGATTCGACCTCTGTTCAAGTTGAAGTCTGAAACAAAGCTTACATGTGAGTGAGGGAGATATCAAACAAGCAGTCTACACATGCCTACACAGAAAATGTCTAATCTGGCACAATAATTAATCCCCATGTGGGTGTACCATGGCTGTGCAGGGCCTTTACATCTAAAGTAACTATAACAGGACTTTTGAGAAGCTGCATGCAACATGTGATTGAAGCATTGACTGTATAAAGTATAGACGGAGCTTCATGATCTAAAAAGTGAAGCCAGTTGGGAAGTGCCTTAAACATACAATCTTTCGAATGGCCAAGAGTAGGGGGGACTGCACTGGTTTCAAAAAGAGGTCCGATTGCATGTAAGCTCATGAAAAATGATCTTACTTCTCACTTGATTTATTCCCTCAGTAAACATTTCCCTACTGAGTTTATGGCCTCAGTTGCTATTTTCCTCTCTTCTTCAATGCAGCACGATGTTCGTTTTGTAAATTGTAGTATAGTAAAAAAAAAATGTTTCTGTGTACTTTTAAGTAAATAAGGACATTTTTGTGAATTCATAATAATTCACAACTGTCTTTTAAGAAACTTGCACGTGAAGCAAGTGTGTAACAAAAAATATTCAATCTAAGGAACCAGCAATCCTAAGATGCACCAAAACTGTTCATGCACACAATGATTTTTTTCATTTAGGTCATCAATAACAAAAAAACAACTAAATTAATCATCTAAAAGGCAGCAAAATAAACAGACATGTTTATGTCATGAAATCAATATGTTTTAAAACAGGGGGAAAAAACATATAAACACACAAAAGCAGATAAAAAAAACCCCTAAAACATTAAAAATCAGAAAAGGCTCTCCAGTAAAAGTATGTTTCAACAAGGGATTTAAAAGAGATCACTGACTCAGCTGACGTGATCCCCTTGGCCAGAGGAGTTACCATCATTGTAACATAATTTAGAGGTATACCTCCTGTGTCTTGCTGTTGCTAATTTAGTGGACAATGATCTGGTTCCTTCCCCATTAAAAAGTTCATATCACTCAGATAATGGGAGGACAACTCAGATTACAACCAGACCACCTGTGCGATACCGCACAGATCTACTGAGTTTGGGAGATCAGTGTTAGGGCAACAAATTTTTGGAGGTCAGTACCAAGTTATGAGAGTTCTGCAGCTTTAATGATTTTAAATTCAATTTGAAACCATAAAATCAACCCAATCAAGTACCCATCACACATAAACACAAAGACTTGATGGGTCTTCATGTTAAATCTTGCTGTTACTGCTGATGTTGTTGTTGTATTGTGAATATGTACTGTCGTCGTGTAATTATGTTTTTCTAGTGAAGTGTTAATTCTCTTAACAGAGATGTTATTCTCTCTTTCCTGCCTTACAGGTGTAAGCTAGCTCCGGTACAGCTAAGAAGCTGTACACTGTCCATGTTAAATAAAAAAATAAAGTAATGTTAATAAAGAAGATAATTGTTATTATTGGAGTGTTACAGGTAATATGACAGACTGAATGAAGACATCCTTCTGCAAAAATGTCCCCATCTTCTCAGGACAAAAAAAAAAGCCCTATATTGATTTCATTCTACCAAAATTATCACTTTGTAAGAGTCATTTGTCACTTTATCTTATTTTTAGAATTCAAGTCTTCAGTGTGGCAGCGAGAGGCGGGCAGGAGATCGGTCCATATCACTTTGTTTCCGATTCACAACAGTAATCATAATTTGTCCAAATTGCACATGTCACGCTGCACTCATCTCAGTTGATTTGTCAATTATATAAAAGTAAAAGTCAAGGCAACATATTCGTTACTTATCGGTGCAGAAAGGGACTGAGTTAAGATGTTCTATCTTACAAACAAGTTAGGCTGTCATCACCTTTTAGATTTGTGACAAAACTTCCAGGTACACACAAAGACAGCAGTACGTCTAAACTCATGTGTAAATTATTGTGGAACTGGGTGACAGGTTTCCACTTTTAAAGTTAGCCATAAATACTTAGTCATAGATAAAGATACTTAATGGTCTGTTTTCATATAATACTTGATCCACAAAAAAACCCCAAAAAACCAACAGTAAAGAAGAGGTGGACACATATGTTTTATTTTTACATTATTTTTTTGCACGCTGTTCAAATCTAAACATAAAATTTTCGTTAACTTTTAATACAAAAAATAATTGTCCCAGTTCCCCAGGAATTAGCTGGGGAAGTTTCATGTTACAAACAATGTCTTACTATTTAGATTTCATCTCTCACCAAATTTTTCATCTCTACCTATCATGACTCTTGCAGCTGGCTCTAGAAAACCATGTGTCCCCCTCGTCTACAGTATGCATGAGGTGTACACATTCTCACTGGATGGTGAGAATGTTTTTTTTTTTCCATGTGTACTTTAATGTGTACTCGCCTCAAAATTAGCTGTGAACACCTCAACCTCCCCTGAAGACGGTTTTAGAGGAAAACCAAAAAATTGCTAAAATGATTATTGCAAAAAACAAAACAAAATGGTATTATAGCTGAAAAATCACTGAGCCAGCTGTCTATTTAACAAAATTGAAATGCTACTGTTAGATGTTTGAAAGCATAACTGGTCTTTCTTTCCTTTTGTTAAAACATAGGTTCTAAACTCCTATCTTTGAAGTCAGATGTCGTGTGAGACAGATGGACTCCTTGTGGCCAGAGTCGAGGGACTATTTTGTCAGCACAGCTTAATGTTATTGAATTCTTGGCAGGTAAACTTGTCTTCAATTTGAGTTGTGTTGACCATAAAGATGAGAAGTCTATTGAGCGATATATAATAGATATCTGTATAGTCAGGGTTGGTGAATGGAAGAGCAGTGCTATTGGGATATTGAATAGAGGTTGTTATATCACAGAGTCACCTACATAGTGATGACAGCCACATATAGCTAGAAAAAAAATGCTCTCTCCTCTTTGTCAAACATGATTACATCTGTCTTTCTGTTTTGGTCTCTCTCTCTCTCTCTCTCTGACCTTACAACCTTACAAGCTACCACTTATTATCACAGACACACAGACACTCTCATCTCTAAATCTGGCAGGATTTATTCACTCTGGCAGCTATGTCGAAGGCATAAAAAAAGGAAAAGGAATAAAATGTAGCTTTTTTAAAGAGTTTTTGCGGAGTTGTCCTACAGGAAGACAGAAAGATTAAGGCAGGCTTTTGGGTACAGGTTACATCTCGGTATCCTTCTGGGCCAACTTGCCAACAATTTACTTTCTTAATTGTCAAAAATTCAATGTACAGGCCACACATTTTTAAGAGAAGCTGTCTAAAAGTTTTCTTTACATTGATAATTTTTTTTAGCATTTGTTTCAACACTAAACAGGCCAAGCCACAGACACAGTACTGATGTTGAACTTCATATTCCAAATAGCCGTCATAAAATTCCTGTATGAAATCTGATAAATCATGATTCAACAATGTCAACAGTACCATGGCCTCAAAAAAAACTTTTGACTCAGTGTACAAGGTGAACATGTAGGTTATGACACAGGTGTTTGTTTTCAGTTCTTAATTAATGCTCCAGTATATAGTAAAGTATAGTATAAAAGGGTTTAAAAAGAAATATTGACATTTTACTTCAAATGTGTTTGATATTTGCATAATTTAGATGTCTAAATCAACCAACAGCAAGAGGAGGAAAAAGAGGAAAACTCTGCAGTGAAGCTTGGCTTTCAGTCTGAGGAGGAAGGAGAAAATCCAGAGACTACATTCGACCAAAACTGCACAGCTTTTTTCGTCAGGTGGTTCTTAGCTTCTGTGTCATGATTATGGAACATATAACATGTCCAGTATTATCCCTCTTAAACCCATTGGGGCAGGATTTATGTTTTATCAAGGGTATAGGTGGGGTGATTTAAATACTACTGGTGCTGTTAAGTATTATTAATCCTGTCTGGATCCATGTGGGCATTTTTTCACCAGTAATAACAGCCACAATTTCCTATTGTTTTTGGCTAAACTTGCAGTTGCTATTGTATTTTTAATTCCATTCAGAGCCACGTCCTTGTACTTTAAATCTTTTGGATCTCAAAGTTTTTGAGAGCTTCCTGTCCTACTATTTTATTTATTTCTTAATCAGCTCTGTGTGAAATTTCACTTTTTTGTGAAAATCGAAGAGGTCAAAAATTTTGTTTTTAACTAATCTGATAGATACATGTTAACACCAACACATAGGCCTGTTTGGGATCCAAGATGATAGGAAAAATATGAAGCCATCAGGAGAGCGAGACCTGTGAAAGCTCATCAAATGGGCTAATGCTACAGGTAGATACTGGGATTTGCTATTGAATTTGATGAATAGTATTCACTAGAAAATGGCAATTCTGTTAACTTACAGCACTGCAGGACAACAAGGTCATTTATGATAGGCTCCCATTGTAGAAATAGATTATTCTATTACAAGCAAATATTGCATTCTTTGGCTGGTTTGGTCTCTTACTAGAACCGTTTTTGGATGGAGGCCACAAGGCAGTTGCTTTTGGGGCTAAGGAAGGTATGTGGATAAATGTATCCTGTCTTTCGTAACATACTGTCCTCACATACAGAAATGTCTTTTTTTTTCCCCCAGACAAAACACGTCAGTGGAATTTGCTCCATTTTTGTACTTGTGAACGAACAAAACGACTCACACGGAGACACGTTTCCCACAGTTCTCTGCTGTGTTCCCTTGTCATATACCAGTTATACATGAACAAACACAAACACATTCTCTGTGATTTTGTCTACTGTAGCAATCAGTCATTGACTGATTTAACTGACTGAGGTTAATGTCCCTTATAAAGTCATGATGGAAATTGTATATGAGGTACCATCTTCGCAGAATAAATGTGATAAAGATATCTGTCACAATACAGATGATTAAGTAGGGCTGCAACTTGTGATTATTTTCATTGTGAATTGAACAGCCAATAATGACGTTAAATCTATAAAATGACAAAAATAAGACACTGGAGCCAGCAAATGTTTGACATTTTTGCTTGAAAAATGACTGAAGCCATTTACCAATTATCAAAATAGTTGGCTATTATTTATCTTTCGACTGAGTATTTCATTAATTAACCAATCACTGCAGCTCTAAAATTAAATGAAGGATTCTTCATGAGAAATGTATGGATTTTCAAGAGATATCTGGTGGAGATGGAGAATCAAGAAGGAGAAATGGAGATGCAGATGGGGGGTGGGGGTGGGGGTGGGGGGGTTAGCTGGTAGGGTGAGTAAGGCCAAGTTCCAGAAGGCTTGGGCCTGTCTGTTCATCAGAACATATTCCCCACATTACCCAGCAGGCCGCACAGCGGCTGCGTCCCCGTGACCGCTACCCATGGCTAACTCCACTGAGAGGGAACATTTACTGTGGAAATCACAGTTTGAGGAGGAAGGAGGAAGGAGGAGGGG
>JBBPCS010037057.1:0-16203 GCA_037974645.1 Hollardia meadi
ACACACACACACACACACACACACACACACACACACACACACACACACACACACACACACACACACTGCTGCAGATCGCCGTCCTGACCGTGCAATTTGCAACATGACAGAATGTGAAGAAACAGCTGTGTTGACGTTCTGTCGAAGGCGTCTTGTGTTGCAGAGATATCTACTGAAGTTAGCATGCTAACCAGCTAGCCCCACTCGTAATACCACTTTGTACCTCTAGAGGCGACAGTCCGATTGCCCCCTGTAGCATGTTACAAGTTGCTCCTTTAAGTATAAAGAGATGAATGAAACCTTCAACATCAGTTATCCCAGCACACACACATTCATAAATAAAACTCTCTTGGCTCAGTGTGTGTGTGTCATATGTCTTGATACTATGAATAATATACAATCTGAGTTTCACACTGTGCTGACACTATAAATAAAATATCTTCAATGCTCAATGTGTGTGTGTGTGGTTTGACACTACATATAACAGCATGTATAATGTACTAAGCCCCAGCAGAACAGTCCAGACGTTGGGGTCTTGCTGAGCAGGAGCAGCAGTGAAAAGCCTCAGCGGCAGACTTAATGTGTTACGTCCTCACAATTTAATCAGGCTAAGCTCTGCTGACACTCTGTGGGCTACAACCACCATTTTAAAACACAAAAGCGCAGACAGGTCATAAAAGAGCTCGTGGAAAATGCAACCCCAATCTTCCTCTGCAAAGCTGAAAGCTCATCTCCTGAGGAAAATAAGATGACTAACTGTCCTAATAACCATCCTCCTCCTCTCCTCACTCCAAGCTGCTCTCAGGAAAATAATGCATGTGCTTATTCAGAGGTCACATAAAACATGTTGTTCCATCTGTTATCGTGTCGTGGTGGCTTTGACCTTTTTATTCATTAGTAGTTTGGTTTGTTTGGTTTGAGTATTTGTTCTGTGTCAGGCCGGTCCTACTGCCACTTTAGGATAACGCTGTAAAGATATTACAGAAACAAAAGCTGATGTGACACTTTATGTGTGTTTATTGCTCTTTTAGCTCTGGCTGTATGCTGTCATACTGTATTGTTATGTTGAGAGGAAAAAGGGGCAGGCTTGCAAGCCATAGAACATCACCCCAATAATGAAGCACTCTCAAGACATCAGCCAGGAGGGTAAAAAGCTTGGTCACAATTGGGTCTTCCAAGTGCAGAATGACCCAAAGCATACTTCTAAATTGTTGGCAAAATGGCTTAAAGACAAGAGAAGGTCAGAGAAGGCTTAACCCTTTATAGGGCACTTCGAAATTCAAAATTTCAACCCTAGAGGAGGATATTAGAGGATATTACAAGACTTATTGTATTATAATAATATAAATCTATAATATTTATATAATATATATTATTATTTTATTACAACACTGAAGTTACCACATATGGTCCCTCGCCCGATAAAGGGTTAACGCATGGGCCGGAAACGTCAAAGGGTACTTTACGTCCGGATAAGACGTGACAAAACGTCGATATGTGACGAGCTGGGATGAGAACGGGTTACCTGACCTCAATCCAATAGAAAAGACGAAGCATGTGCAAGGAGGCCTTCAAACCTGACTCAGTTCCACCAGTTCTGCCAAGAGGAACGGGCCAAAATTCCAGCGATTTATTGTGAGAAGCTGAAATCTCAATCTCATAATTCACTGAACGCTGGACATGAGACACTATGTTTCAGAGAATAAGGGTGGGCAAGGTGTCACCATCGTGGGCAAGAACAAGAACTTTCTTGATTGTCCAAATGTGCCGGATGATGAGAGACAACATTAAAGAGCAGGGATACATGAAGAGGCTCTAAATATGGCCGAGATTAATAGATCAATGAATAAATTAATTTAAAAATCAATGACCAGCTATTCCTCAAGTTTGAAATTCTGGGATGGAGACGAACAGCCCATTTGTTCCACAAGAACTTAAGAATCAAGGAATCTTCTTAACTTCCAGACTCAAAAACACTCGTCATCCTGATCCTATTTGACAAGTTGGGTGTTTTTTAAAGGCTTTAAGCAACACAATACTATCTGTCTATCTGACACATTTTCTAACTTAAAAATATAAAGAGAAAACAAAATTTAACATAAAAATAAACAACAATGACTCCAGCTGACTTGTAAAAGTCCAGTCTAACAAGAGATCTGAGGCACTCTGATGATGATGATGATGATGATGATGATGATAACCCAACGCATTCTGACTCAGAAGAGTCTTCATCAGGGCATGAATGCAATGAAGAGAGGTGCTCAATATAAAACTCATCAAGCTGAATGTGACTCACTTCAGACCACATTCAAAACATCAACAACAACAAAAAACAACCTATAAAATGTCACATGTAAAACACTAAAGGTCAGAGCTACCATTCAAACAAAATTCATTTTCAGTGTTGGAGATGAAGATATAATGATAATATAAGAAAACTGCATAAAAATACAATCACACGGTTCAAAACAGCCAAAACAGTGTCGTATAATAATGTAGATATTTAGAACAACACGGGTGCAGTGTGGAACAAACACAACACATATCAGGAAGATTAAAGGAAGGTTATTCCTCATTTAGGCCGGGTAAGGAAGTGGCCCTCAGGGTGAAGATCCAGAAGGTCTCCCTCTGCAGGAGACATGATGAGTGTTATGTTGAGCACCTGTCTCCTTTTCTCCATTGCATTCATGTGCTGATGAAGACTCTCCTGAGTCTAAACGAGTTGATTTATCATGATTCAATAAAGGATTTTTATCATAATCATCATCAGAATCCTTTTTTTTTTTCTTAGTCGACGTTTGGGCCCTATCCTTAAAGAGCACCTGATTGATTACACGATTACTATTTGTTCCACATAATCATTTATTATTTTCTTTGTATCCATTTCTTTCAAATCAAAATTCAACATATTGTGAAATCTCAAACCCTTTATCATCACTGTGAAGCAGTGCTGTGAGATAAATGTCAGCATGCAACAAGTCTGCCGATGAAAATGCCAACATGCTAATTATTATCAGGTAAAATGTTAATGTTCGACATCTTAGTTTAGCATGTTAGGTTGCTAACATTTGCTAATAAGCACGATAAACATAAAGTAGGCCAACAGCTGAGTGTCGAATGAGTTGAACGGCAGCCTGCTGTCCACTACTCAGGGCTAAAACAATGAAGGACACAATATTTATTGTATAATTATTTAAAATGTATCTAAAAAAAAACCCTGAGGTATACGTTTATTTCTCTGTTGTGTTGTATTGTTACGACTGAACAGCCTCCGTCTAAAATAACATCTCTGCGTCATGCAGTAAGAGGAAGATGTGGATGAGAGAATCTGGAATACATTTTCTTTTATGAAAATGTTTTTGAGTATTTACAAAACTGCTGACAGAAGCCACAATATAAAAGTGAGTAACTCTGTCACGAGATGACTGAATGCGATGTACATGAATTGTTCTGAAAAAGGTGCTTCTAATGATCCGACCACATCCCCGTGCAGAGCAGCTAAGACTCGGCAGCGGTGGGCTGAGATGTTAAAGAACGCACAAAATAAAACCTTCGAGAGATCAAAAGTGAGCACATTTATTCGAAATGATCCAGACGTTGCCTCGTTTGCACATATAATTCAAGTTGGCTGCAGCTTCACTTGATTTTACAGACACTTTCTTTCTAAGACTCTCATTCAAATGATTGACCCTCTGTTTGTTTCGTATGTGGTTTAATAAAACTGAATGAACGCATCATCTCGGGCAACTTTCCGACATTTTATGGGCCAAATAATTAATAGAGAAAAAAAAAAGCTGCCCTAATTACATGTATAACAGCATATATTATAAATATTAGATTTGACGTTTTGTTGAAACATGATAAATTGCTCTCATCAGGTTATCGTTTTCATAATTTATGTGAATTAATAATAAATATCGCAGAATCAAAAATGCAAGCTGAGTCATTTATTTGTTTGACATAGCCGCTGATGTAGTGTCAAAAGTATAAAAAAATCTGTTTGTTGCCTTGATCAATATAAGTTTTAATATTTTACTTGTGCAATCTGCCATAAGGCAAGTAATACAACATTACAGAGCATCTGAACACCCCTGTCCACATACTTTGGGACTGTTTTTTGTGGTTTGAGCTTAGTCCTTTTTTTTATTAATCAGAATTTTCAGAAAGTATAAAAAAAAGAGACGGCCATGAACAAGTTGGTAACATTTTCCAAGCTAGTAAAGAAGGTATGGGTGTGTCCACACCCGCACACATTCAACTTACAGACCAACATGTACATGTCTCATGCAACAACAGACATACACATACACACATACATATACACTTTGTTGTATTCATGCAAGCACGACTAATTAATTAGCCTTGCTTCCACCAAGCAGTCCGGATCAGTTCAGTTCAGTACGCATTAAAACGGTCATTTTTGCGTTTCCATTACCAAAAGTTGCGGATGGTACCAACTGGACCGTCCTGTTAAGGTTCCGAGCACACTGACGCTAAAAGGTGGAGTTAAACGGCAGACGACTGATTGGTCAGTTGAAGCAACCACAGTCGTCTCGTCGTCTGTGCTCTGATGTAGGATTTCCCAACTTTCCTGTATTTTTTTTAGCAGTCTTTATTCTTGCTGCCTGCAGCCTTTTTTCAAACAAAAGCGTCAGCAGTTTGTATGTTGTTGATTAGGCAGTAATGAAGCCTACAGTAGGCTATAGGCAGCGTGTTAGCAAGGTAATAAATACTGCAGCTTCTCACGACCGAGGAGAGTCTCGTCTGTTGTGTCCCAGCTGCTGGAAAAGTGAAAGTGTTTACCACTGAAACCACGGTAACAAGTCTGCCTACATAACAGTGCCATCTGTGGTGTAAACACTAAACAGATCTATGGTTTAATTACGATTAACAAGCGTACTATGGGGAGAAACGAGGCTAACCCTAACCTTAACCCTGATGAGGAAAATCTGAATAACATTTGGATGGTAAGAGTGGTCTCTTGGACTGGTGCGGTGGGTGGCGGTTTAAGACAATAACATTTTTGTCCCTTATTGGAATATCCAGAATCTATGAGTATGGAAATATTATTTTTAATTATTTTCTTTACTTTAAAGGAGTATGTGGGTTGTCTACAATTGCTACATTGGTCACAATCTGTCTAAATTACAAGTTAATGGCTTATTGTCAAAAAAAAGTAACTCACTGTGAAACAATCACACATAAAAGAAACCAAAGAAGCTCAGCCCTGTGGCCGTTAATTGTTATCCTACCCGTTATCTGCACTAATACAGCAATTGTGGAAAGGGAAGCTGTTTAACAAGTCTTCCAGAGGCTTCATGCTGTGACAGAGAAATGTCATCTGAAGAGGCCCGAGGACGGAATTAAACCAAGCTGTGACAAAATAAAATGAGCCTTGATCTGGGAAGCAGTATTTCCTTCAGACAAACACAGAGGCATCAAACCCACAATTATAATCCAAGACTTACCAACGACGAGCTGCACAAAAATATGCTAAATGATTTGAATTCCACGTTCATCAAAGCATAAACCCATTGTAAAGACACTGCAGTCACCAATCTTATGCATTACGGCAAAATTGCGAAAGGCTGGGTCGGACAATGATGAACTTACTCCACAAGACCGGCAGCTTCAATCAGACTCTATCTTGTGTCATAACTGAACTTTCTGCAGAGCGTGAGTGACAGAAAGTCGACTCCATTGGGCACAAAATCAATTAATCCTGAGACCCCACCTCCATGAAACTGTCCCATGACTCCATTGCCACAGCAGTGTGGCTCTGCAGCTTTAACATTGAGACACAAACATGGACTGAAAACCGTGCTTGAGTGATATTTGAGATACTGAAATACTGACACTAAGCCTGATGAGGCTTTAGAAATAGTGAAACCGTAATGACCACCATTTGAATAAGAAACTGCTCTTTTTTGTGTCCACCAAAGCCCCTAAAAAAAGGCAGTGTGGTATGCATTTTGCACCCTCTAAATGCGCTTTGACTTGTGTCATGGAGGGAAATAAGCAGCAAAACTCTATCTTGCCCACAACACTCCCATTTTTCTTCCCAAATATAAAAAGTCTTACTTTTGTCATCCTGCAGAGCCATTGCAGAGATGCAGAGATGAGATGTAGCTTACAGAACAAATCCTCTTGAATCAGAGAGCAAGATGACAGGAAATGTAATGGTGAAGTTGCTTTATTAGACTCATAGCTCTAATCCAACTGAGCAACTACACCGGATGCCCTCAGGGCCCTGCCTCACAGAGCATGACAACGGTTCCTCTGCCGCTCAATGGGTAGAACAAACCACCGACACTAACAGGGTTAGAGGTTCAACTTCCATTAGAGATTGCCAAGGTAAACACAGCAGTGCTTGGGGGGGTTGAAGCAAGCACATTTTTACATTACTAAGTAGGATATATAATTCAACTGTCACTCTCTCTTTTTTTTGCTTCTGAAATCTAAAGGATTTGTCTTAACTTCCTAGATCCAAGCAAATATCCATCCAGCATCCGATTGGCTGCCAACTAACCTCGTTCTACATCTACAATTACCTTTCTTGAGCAATAACTAGGTGCATTTTTCTAAACAGAATACTCACATATCATAAAAAAATGTCCTCCTGCTTAAATCCTGCATTAATACTTAAGTATCAGGCCAACTCTGGCACATACCGTTCCGTTGTAAAGTGCAGAATAATTATGTTCGAC
The DNA here is from genome assembly GCA_037974645.1 of Hollardia meadi. Lineage (NCBI taxonomy): Eukaryota > Metazoa > Chordata > Actinopteri > Tetraodontiformes > Triacanthodidae > Hollardia > Hollardia meadi. Next base: position 6,708 of record JBBPCS010037057.1, read on the forward strand.
TGAAGGCAAGTGTGACTAAGCTTTAAAGGTGTAATTGGTACCATAGTTGATTGTTGTTGAGTCTCAATCCCATGTTGTCAAATATCAGCCCGTTCTCATCCCTAGCTCGCAAGATATCGACAATTTGTCACAGCCCCTCAGGTCTCAACCAGCCGCACAAAGTACCCTTTGGCATCAAGGAGCACAAGGGTTTAATGTACCTGCAATGTAAAGCCGTCAGCATCGGTATCAGATGACCTGAACAGACAACGTAGCACGACGTAAAGCAAGAAGGTGCCGAGACGGGTGGAGTGTCACACACACGACCTTCACCCAGGAGACCGGAGTTCCCATCCCGTTTGATACTAGATGTCACCGCTCTTTTCCTAAACCTAACCACGTGTTTTTTGTGCCGAAAGTAACGTAGACCTTGTTCGTCAGGATAAGAAGCATGCAACGTTGCCTTAAGACGCTAAAGGAAGGCTTAGCGCATCTGCCAGCAACAGCAAAGGGTACCTTGTGCGTCTGGATAAGACACGAGGGGTGAATGATTAAAATATCTGTATGTGACAACCTGGGAAGAATAAATGTTGGCATTCTATGTTTCTCCTATGTTAGATTTGTAGGTTTCATAAGTATTCATACACATGCATCACGTAATGTATAAATATTTCTACAATACATATAATATATGTGCGTATATGAGCTGGCTTTCATGTCAGGAGGAGGAGGGGATGGTGGTGGCATGACATCAACTTTTGTATGACTACTGGTTGCGACCACTTCGAGATGTTTCAACATTTTTAAGAAGCAGCTGCCTTTGTGCGAACAAAAATGTATATTGTTGACAAGACATAGGGACGTTTTGCAGCCGTGTTTGTGTCAAGAAAAGTATTTTAAGCCAGAAAATGATCTTTTCCTAACCCTACCAAGTGGTCTCTGTGCCTAAACCTAACCAGACCTTATAAGCACAGAGTTGTCGCAACATAAAATTGAAAGGTAAAGGAAAAAAAATGTTTAAAAAAAATGTTGACATGACAGGTATGAAGTGTACAAATGTAACATATTTAGCAGAAATGTACATTTCCAACATGTTCTGGTGCTTGTTAATCTGGGGCCATCAGGGTGACGTTAGTGGCCAAAGAAGTCACAGACAGAAAGGCAAATGTTATTAAAATGATCTACATGACTCAATTATTATTTCTGATACAGCACTGATTACCTCAGCCTCAGGCTAGTTGACAGTTTTTTCAGATGAGTGTCAACTTGGAGACAATACACTGACTGACTGAAAGAGGAGGTGAAAAGAAGTATTTTGCACCGTTGCAACGCATTCTCACCCCGAGTTGTCACATACTGACGATTTGTCTTGCGCCCCTCACATCTTATCCAAACGCACAAGGTGCCCTTTTGTGTTGCCGCCTGACGGGCTAAGCCTTCGCTGATGCACAAGGGGCCCCTTGGCGTCCATGGTCGATGGACTAAGCCTTCCCTTTAGCATCTCTGACCGATGCACAAAGGCTGGCATCCTGCCCGTCTTATTCTGACGCACAAGGTCTATGTTACTTTGGTTGAGTTTAGGCACAAGTGGACCTCCAGCCCTCTTGGCACTTTTTCGCTTTGTAAACTATGCGATACCGACGCAGAGCTCTTTACATTTCAGGTACACCCCTTGTGCTTCTCTGCCAGACGCTGAAGGGTACCTTATGTGTCTGGATGAGACGTGAGGGGCCGTGACAAATTGTCGATATGTGACGAGCTGGAAATGAGGCTGACCCTTGAGGTCTGCACCTTAAAGAACCAGCAACTCATTAAAGTTTGCCGACTTCAGACAACTGATTTTCTTCGCAGGTGAAAAGCAGGAAGTGTGCATCTAATCCCAAAAGGATCTACAAAGCAACAGAGATTTTTTTTCCCACATACATACCTCAATGTGGAATTATATTTATTTAATTAGCTGACAAGGTAAGGTTGGAGACAGGGAGCGAGTACATGCCCTCAGGCAAATTACCACCACATTGTGCATTTCTAAATTCATCACGCCCGACGTCTTGTTCGCTCTAACCTCATTTAACCTACATGTTCCATTGTGCTCCATTGGGGGCATGCAGCAGCAGTGCATCATAGCACTTGTATAGTCTGTTCGAGTAAAAGACTGGGGTGAAGTCTGCTGCCTTCTCCCCATCAAGTAACTCTGCTTGGAGCCTCAGGGGCCCGTCGATGGATGGGAAGTTTTAATTAATGAACAGCAGAATTTGAGAAGTGCATTATGCGCACCTTGGATTAGAATTCACTTTGACAAGAGCCCTGACAGAGCGATGAGCACAAAAATACCTAAAAGTGGCAGCTTTTACTGTCTTTGTGTTGCTTTGAAAGTCAGTCAAATGTTCTTGCAAAACAGGTTATGAATTATAAAAAAGGAATATTCATAACAAGTGCTTTCTGTCCATTTGGCTAGAAGCTGGTCAGCATTTTAAAAAGTAAACCAGGCAACACTGCTTCCTATAACGCCTCTCGTGGAATTGGGGCACATTAGACGCACAAACGCACCCTCTTTTTAACGCTCTCTAGACACAAAGTGAGTGGGACAGGATCCCGCGACAGAAACTCAAACATCCTCTTCGAGCGTCTCAGGTAATTTATCCGTCTCACTGTCTCTTCCCTGGGATTTTAAGTTAGGAAATGAGGCTTTAAATAGCAGAAAAATCTTCTAAAGTATTAGTCAGAAGCAGAAGAGGATGAAAGTTGACTGCAGCGAGAGTTAAGCAAACTTGCAATTTCCCGTAGGTTGAAAATTGCTACACGTGTAGGATGGTTGGGTCACAGTTTATTCTTATCACTGCCTTTAGTAGTGTGCCACTGCAATACTGATAAGTGAAGAGGTCATCAGCAGTTTCCTGAAAATACTCTTGCCATCTCTACATTAATATTTTCGTGTCACGTTTTCTACTCATTGAAACTTTGCAATGTGCGACTGTTATTCCGAGCAGAAAACAATCCGTCTATTGTCCTATCTTAGGTGCACAGTGGAGAATGAGGGGGTAGTAAACATCGGATTGGAGTAAACATTTCACAAAAATATTACAATGCACGATTGTCACAGGTATAAAGAATTGGTGCAATTTTCCGATTCTTTCTGGAAAGATTGGAAAGATTCCACTTGGCAGGTTTCCACCTCAGCTGAACTAGAGCTAACTCTTGATGTCTACTCAGGCTTCAGTAATGCCAGTTGCTCAAAGTCATTAAAACATTAAAACATTATTAAGAGTTATCAGAAACAACAGAAGAACCCCTCCAGTCTGTAACATGGAGTAAAGGAAGGTTTTGTTGGTTTGAGTCAGCGAACACTTCAACCTTTTGGAACAAGCTATAGTGTATTTATGATCAAACTGTGGGACCTTTATCACAGCTCAGGAATCTGCTGCGACACTGATGTACACAAACAACATCAGAAACAATCACGTACATCTCTAAAAGGATATACTATAGACAGTAAAGCTCATGGTTTCCAGCCGAACGAGGTTTATAGAATAAGACGTGCAATGCTTGTTCGTTATCTGCCAAATGTCCCCCAGAGACATGGCAGCACTTAGCCGATAATCATCTCCCTCATTGAGAGACAAAAAGGAAGAGCAACTCCAAATGGCTTTAAACTGGCTTAAATTGCATCTGAAAACACTTCTCGCTTGGGTTTTTAGCACTAATTGGCTTGAATTGTCGTGAAACAGAACACATTCTTTCTCCTTTAAATCACTGCATCCTCAAACGTCTTTCAGCTGCTTTGGATCCTGGCTTCTTCTCCGCGGTCTGTGCATACAGAATGTGTACGTGTGTCTGTTCGAGAAAGTGTGTGCCATTTCTTCCTGGGTATGTATATATATGTACGTACGTGAGAGGCAGAGAGAGAGAGACACAGGGACATCTGTGGATGTCCCCTGGAGGAAACGAGGCGTCCCGCTTGGTTCTTTATCAGGTTCTCGGGGCTTTGATGCTGCTCCTGCTGTCTCCTCTTATACCAACTGTTAAACCCTCTTATACAGCCGGGGATAGGCAGTGGCAGATTACGTCTATTGTGACTAGATCTTCAAAGAAAATGATCTGAAACCTTTGATGCTCCCTCCGCTATATTTCCAGTGCTCTCCTACAGAAGGCCTTTTAGATGAAGAGCGAGCTGGCAGCGGCTTCAGTGCCTCGCCTGAGGACATCTTTGTCAGCTGTTGTTTGGGTCAGTTTAATTGACAGGCCAATCTGCTGCCACTTCTGCTTAGACACACAGTGTTCTCTGAAACAAATGGTGTTGCACAACAAAATGTAATGGGCTGATTTCGCACCCAAGACTATGCAACGATTCATTCCAACTATACTATTTCACAATTAAGACATATTTCCAAGTCCATACTTTAATTGAACGGGCATGGGGTTTACATGATAATACAGTATAATCCCTGGTGGCACATAGTTTAGATTTAGAGGCCTTGGATTTTTAAGCATAAGGGCCTTCGTGTTAAATCTCCTGATGTACTCCCGCAGTCTTAGGTTTTTGCCCGTGGGTGCCGACATTAATTGAATACCACCAGTGATGACTGTCACAAAATTACTTTTATTGCACTTCCTTTAGGAGCCCTACTTAACTAAATGTGACTCTGCTCTGCTTCAGATTGCAACAGACTAACGCTACACCACATCAGCACACAGTCTTGAAGGGATAGCAGTTATATTAACATTGGCCACAACATAATACTACGTTAACCGTGTGTTTAATAGAACAGCCAATAGCAATACCTCAGCAAAGAATACCTACACGTATATGTTATTCATCACGTAGGCCTACCATACCTTCCCCGTGATTGGTGCCTATACCCACGGCTCATTTTTCCCAATCCTGGTTACCGGTTATGACACAAACCAAACCACGGGTCATTTTAATCCGGACCAAGACCAACTCTTTTCATCGGGCCAAGGTCCAGCCTTTTGGTCCGGACCTTGGTCCAGGGGGAGGTTTCACTCCTGTAGTTTTGGTTCGGATCAAACTGAAAAGTCCAGACCAAAAGGGTTAGGTGTGAAAGCACCCTAATTCTTCATCAGCCATCTGACTGAAGCTGAATTGCAGCCCAGCAGGACACCGAATCCCTCCTAGCTGCTCCTCTCCTCTAGCATCCCTCGAGGTGAGCAGAGAAAATGAGAACTTCCCCACAGGAATCAATGAGATATAATATTATTATTACAACATGGTTTAAACATACCTTCAGCCTGGCTCTCTAAAAAAAAAATAAATTACAACATTTACATCTTCTTAGTCATAGCAAAATCAAAGATGGCTAAAGATTACAAGTTACTTAGCAACGACTGCTATGGAGCTATGCTTGATGATCCCAAGTTTAAGTGAGAAGGAGTTCATTGTGGGCAGACACAAGAGACTTGAGTGGATCTATTCTGTGACCTTTTCATATTATGAGGATGAAAACGAGTGATGAGACCACACTACGATTTCTCATTTCTTACAGAAAGTTTGATCCTTTGTGCACCTACTGTGGATAAAAATACTATTTTAAAAAAAAGGCACACAGTGAGACGTGCAGGAGAAAGCAATGGGATGGAGCGAGAAGGAAATGTTACCCAAAACTCTGTAAACCTTTCACCACAACTTTGGAAACAGGTTTGCAAAGAGTAGCTAGAAAATAAATTTTATGCAAATCTGTCCATATTCTGGGAAGGATGAATGTGTGTCAGAGCACATGTGCTGAACATAGTGAGCGTAAAGTGTCAAACTCTATAACAATTTCAGCACCACGGGAAGGCCAGGGATCAGCACCAGGGACAGAGCCACAGGGAGAAAGCTAAATCAAGTGTGGCAGAGAATCTTTTTTCTAGTCCAGGTGCTCCAGCCTAATGGATCATGGACCCGGAGACACTGCTGACCTCTTCGCATTCAGCACCAGAGCCTTTTTTAAATCGGTCACACTTACAGAGGAAGCCTCTGCTTGGAGGAATGAATCCAGCCAAACAGCCGATAGTTCCCACAGAGGAGCTGAAGAAGTGTAACCAACCCAATCAAACAGGTGAGTCTTGGGCTCACCATTCTGTCTTCTGTTGGCCTCCAGGAGGACAGAAGCACAATCAGATCCTGAGACCCTCAGGACATCACATCTGTGAGGAATTTCAATTGCCATTTCTCCTCAAAACCTCCAGAATTTTTACTGCTATACTGTTCAGTTTGAAAACATCCCAGTGCAACTTACTGTTCAAATACATGACATCAATATACTACAATGTATTATATTATACCTGTCAGTCTTATTCACCTGGGTGGCTGGCCCTGAAAAACCTGAAGACATTTGGAGCATTTTCTTCCATCCATCCATCCATAACCTATAGGTGCTAATCCTCTATTCCAGCTGACACTGGGTGAGATGCGAGGTGTACTCTGGTCACCAGTTCATCACAGCAGGAGTACCTGGCTGCATGCGAACAGCGACGATACGGACAACAAAATGTAATCCCTAGATTCCACCAGACACAGCTGCGTTCTGGTCCGGCTGCTGCGTGGTTTTGTTCCGTCCTCCACACAGCTTTAAACCCCACCAGGAGCGTTTCAGAAGAGAAGCATTTGGGTGGGTGGGTTTTTTTTGCCGTTTCCGTGTCGGACTTCCTGTCTGGCTCAATCTGCTCTATCAATCTTCCCTCAAAGATAGACTAAGACTCTTATTTTTGTTATAAATTCAAATTACACGTTTAGACTTAGGCTAATGTAGGGCTGAATAAAGCCTGTTATCTTCATTTTTAACCATCTTACTTCACACATTAGCTCACTGAAGTGGTGAACTAGGTAGTCTTTATTTCAGTCAGATTTCCTAATTATATTGTTTATCACAGCAGAATAAAGTAAGCGTTCACATTAATAAAGGAGAAAATCTGACCTTTTTAGCCTAACTGTGGATAAGTACTGTCGCTAGCACCCCTAATATAGTTGATTTGTAAAATGAGCTAATAACATATTTATTTCGACATTAGTCAAATTCTAAACGTGTTATTTGACATTTATGTTTTATTCTCCGTACGGGCATTTGAGCCCTCATGACACTGTTAGCTAAGTAATGTATCTTTTTTATTTTATGAACTGACTGTTGTCCAAATGAATAAAATCAATGTTTAACCCCGCCCAAATTCGACAGTTAAACCAATCAAATCACGGTGGTTGTGATTAAATATTCGGTGTTGAGCCTCGTCCTCTCCTGCATGCTGCAGCCAAGTACGCTTGCATCATACTTTTTAAGCTAAGCTGCATGTCATCTCTCACGCTGATGTAACTTTCACATTTTGTGGTTCTGCTCATCACTGCAGCCTGATCGACAGTGTAGGGATCCCCACCCCTGGCTGCGTTAACCACCATCTACAGTCGGCACACTATGATGCCATTTGTGGCCACCAGGAGGGAACATTATGGGGCCCAGTGGTTCAAAAACAATCCATCCAGTTTCAGTGAGACTAAAGTGTAACAGTGTGATGTGAGGACAGGTGTCAAATGAAAGAATTGTCCTTGCAGGTCTTTACATTATTGCTCCGCATCTCCCGTTGTGCTCAAAGAAAAAGACACAGAGCTCCTGACCTCTGACAAAAAGTTGTGCTGCGTGATGAAGAAAATTGAATTCTGAATATGTGATGAGGCTGAACTTCAACAGCAGCAGGAAGAAGAGATCAAACAGATGAAATTGTGTTTTCTTTTGTAATCACTGGTAGAAAATCACCTACAGAAAGAAGGATCCTCAGTTCATAAATGACACAATTTCTAAAGTCATTCAACTTAAACGACTTTTCAAATTTGATGCGTTCTAAGCTGAAAATCTTCATTTCAATGTCATAGACCACCACTTACTGAAACGTTCCTGTGACACTAGTGTGAATATAGCAGAGACTTTTTATAGTGGCACGCCTCAGCCGTTTAGCTCTCCGAAGCGTGTAAACCTCTTATCGAATGCACCCAGAAACACCTCAGCTCTGTTGATATCTACACCGACAACTCGGTGAGTTTTCCACACATTTCAAAAATGTATTCCACCCAGGGAAAGTTTGCTGAGGACATCATTCTCATTCACTCACCCACTCCCCTGTGATGGCAGACCACTGCAGTTTACAGCAGCTTCACTGCAGGCCCGGTTAAGAAGGGAATATAAGCTAAATATGGTGCTTGTTGCTGGTGAAAGTATTTTTCTCAAGCAAGTGTGAGATTAGAAGATAGATTTTTGACCAAATAAGTAGGAAGCTACCGCCAGCAGCCGCCAACTTAGCTTAGCACAAATACTGCAAAGAGAGGGAACCAGCTAGCCTGGATCTGTCCAAAGTTAACAGAAACTAGAAATAGTTTGTTCAAAAGTGTAAAACCGACAAATTGAAGTTTTTGTGTCAGAATCATTGACTGTATATAAAGATGGACGCAATGAGAGCTCCCCCAGTTTAAAGCCAAATAACCTTGATCGCCCCCTGGTGGCTGGCTGTAGCATAGGTCATAAACCCCTCCCCCTCCATGTTAGCAGATGGGACATGGGCCATGGGTTTCTGTCATTTTAGATTAGTTCTTATCACGCTGATGTTTGTTCAAGTGTTCGCTCCGATCACTGCTGCGCAGACTCTGGCTCCAAATGACGTCACCAGAGCAAGATGGCAGCGCTCGTATCCGGGATATTTTGGCTTCATTTATTTAGGTCAGTGGTCGAAACATTAACTTCCTAGAATCCCTCTTGGTTGCCTGCCAACTGTTTAAAGTTGAGAGACAGTTTGATATATAACAAAATATATACTTTTAAAAAAGGTTAATTGACGTTTCTACACTTACGTTTCTACTTTAATCAGATGAGATACTGTATGTTATGTAAATTAGTGCTGGTGGGCGGATTTTGTTAGCTCATCTTGTCGTTTCCCCGTTTCCACCTTCTCTCGTAGCTTCATATTTAGCAAACAGACATGAAGAGTAGCATCAGTCTTTGCCTTTTTCTCAGCAAAGAACGCTAATAAGCACGTTTTCCAAAATATTGAACCTTCAACCATTGAGGTGTGAAGGAAAACCCCGATTCAAGTCGTTCTTGGTAAGTTTGGTCTTGTAATGTCTTCGGATCAAAGTCGCGACTTAGATGTGATGTGAGCGACTGTTGAGGAAACTTCAATGGAACGCCGAACTCTGAAAAGTGAGACGACTGACGATATGTATTCAGCTGCAGCTTCCAGCCACGTCGTCAACACACGTTCCTTTGAGACGAAACACCATTCATCTACACGCACAAACACAAACACACACTGTTTAATGACACATTTCTCACTCAAAAGGACTCGATGTGCACAGGCATGCAAAAACACACACACAAACTTACACACAGACCATATGGATACACACACTCTACCGTCACCTCGGCCACATAAACACACACAAGGGTGCCACATGCTGTGAGCAGTGGCCTGATTTATAATGAAAGTCAGTATGCACAGAGAGAGAGGGGGGGGGGGGGGGGGGGATTACCCCGCAACA
>JBBPCS010037076.1:0-21167 GCA_037974645.1 Hollardia meadi
GTGTTCATTTTTCTGATCAGTTTGGTTTTAATTAGTTATTTGATGCTATAAAAAGGGGCTGAAACATCATGATTGACTTCCACTCGATACCGCGGCTCCACCGCCCGATCACTACTGCGCAGACTCTGGTTCCAAATGATGTCACCAGCGCAAGATGGTGGCGCTCGTATTCGGGATATTTTGGCCTCATTTTTGTACAGTGGGAGGAAGTAGAGACGTGGCGGCCATCTTTATTTATGTCAATGGTTTATCTCTATCCTAATTGTCCACCTATCTCTATTTATCTTAAATTTTTATTACATATGCACGTTGATATCCACCTATATCAAAGGAGTAAATGTAGGAATCAACTACAGTAAAAACAACAAAACTTTATACACCTATACCACCATACACATTGAGGATCATATTTACATTCAATATTATTTGTTCAAAATGTTATTTATACCACCATTTTTGATAAGAATATATTGTATAAACAGAGTAATAGACCTTGTTTACTTCCCTTAAGATCCTCTTTGGCAGAGTTTACTGATGAACAGATGGCTCTACTTGTTGCTGAAATAACTGCTAACTGATGCTAACTGTACTGGGTTCAGGAGCCGGTGAACACAGCTGGACGGACACTGAACACAGCCTCTGAGACCAACTGAGGCCAGTTTGATGACAGGGAATCCAGTACCGAGGTGGTTTTCGGAGTTCCTGATGGGCAGATAACGTGACCTGTTGTAGCTGCTGTTAGACAGTTCCGTTAGCTTGGTTAGCCATGCAGCTAACTTTAGCAGTCCCATTAGTTAACTCATTCCTCAGGTTGCTAGGAGCCAAAATCGGCAAGAAAACCACCTTGGTTCTGTATTCCCTGTGGTCAAACTGGCCTCCATCGGTCTTTGGTCTGTCGTCGGATGCTGTGTTCGGTCCCACTTGGGTCATGTTTGGAAAGTCCTTTTAGCATTTAATCCTCTGTGTTCACTGGGAGCTCCCAGTCGGGTGGAGTCAGCTAGTTGGACATCTAGCTGCGCAGATGGGAGAAGTTGGCCTTGAAGGCTTTCTGTCAGGCAGCTTCCGGGCAGCTTTCTGACAGAAAGTCCATAGACCTTTCTGACAGAAATCCAGAGGAGCTTTCTCGCAGAAAGCCTCTTCTGTCAGAAAGTATGTATTATACAGTAGATAGTCACAAATCATGTAAGCCAACACAGCCTTGTGATTGAGTGGGTTGTATCCAGGGTTTGTACCTAGAAGACTGGGGTTCAGATCCCATGAGTGACTCTTGTTTTCCCCTTTTTTCAGTAATTATTTTATTGTTTTGGTCGCACTTTGTTTAGGTTTAGGCACCACAAACGCTTTGTTAGGTTCAGGCACCAAAAATACTTGGTTATATTTAAGCAACACAAATACTTGGTTAGGTTTACACAACAAAAACACTTGGTTACGTTTAGGAAAACATCATGGTTCGGGTTAAAAATACACCCTTTCACTAGGTTAAACACATGTTACAATTACATTTCTGGAAGAAAGCCTTCAAGGCTAACTTCACCCATGTGGTCTAGCTGTATGACGGGGGCTGCAACAGACATTCAGCACTAACGCTATTGGCTACTTTAAAAAGTTCCTCCCTTCCTGACAGTTTGTACAGGAAATCCGTATATATGTGGAAGCAAATGGCGCTCTGCCTTCCGTTTCATGTGGACTTTACAGTCAGTGGTATCAGTCAGTGTCTTCAGGGATGATAGTCAGCAGAACATCCTGATCCTTTCGCCTCACCACCACTGAAAGCACAGTGCTGCTCTGGACGGCTTCGCTCACTTCCTGCATGCTGTGGATGGGCCACCCGTTGATGCCAATGATGACGTCATGATCGATCATGCCCGCGCTGTAAAGAAAACAATGACATACATCACTCGCACATAAATCCTTACTAGAACAGATTCACCCCAGCTGGGTAGATCTCTCAGAAAAACATCAGTGACCTTTAGACAAGTCTTTTTCTGTCGAGTTCTTTCCCACTCGAGAGCTTAAGCAAACAACGGGAGCGGTGGGGTCACCGCTTGGCATTTACATTTGAGGCATTTACACTTGCTGATGATCTTATGCAAGCTGGTTGATGAGGCATTCAAGGCTGTAAAATTAAAGACTACACTCTAATCTCACAGCAAGGATTAGCATAGTGGATAGTTCAGCATTGCCATGGTAAACTGACATCCTCTGCTGTACTGCTTGTATAGTCGAACACTGCTGTATGCTGTTCAAAGCTTTGGGCTTCAATGTCACGGGGGGCTGTGTTGGACTATTAAGAATATAGAGAGTCTAAAGAGTCAGAGAGAGAGAGAGAGAGATACTCACTTCACTAAAAGAAAGATGTCAGAGCTTCGCCTCTGGGAAGCGCAAGTATAATGAGCAACCGGACCACAGTTCAATCTACAGCCTTGAGAACTGCAGGAATGCTCTTATTCCACTCCTCGGAAAATATCCAGAGGCCCCATAAAATGTCAGTTCACAGACCTGCTGTTACATTTGGTAAAACCTAGTGCATAAACAAGCTCTTACTGTGCATCATACTGATTAACTCCCGGTAACACTTTCTTATAAAAAACAAACAAACAACTCGCTCATGAGGTATCTTACATTGATACTTAACACCAATGAGAGCTAGACATATTTAATCCATTTAACAATGAAACATCGTTTTTTTTGTAAGTGCAAACACTTCAGGTCGAACTTGGAGAATAATACTGACATGTACACGTGTCTGTTGGGGTTGGGTTTTTTTAAGGCTAATAGTGATGCTGACTGAAACCACAGAAAAAAGAAAAACAGATTAATTCCTAAATGTTCCTGCCAGGATGGGAAAGGTAATATATGCAACAGAAACTGCTGAAATCCAGTGTATAAACTGATGATCTAAAAGCTGCAGGAGTCAATATTTTCATATTAACGATGGATCAGATGACTGATGTGTGATGTGAAAGCCATTACGGAATTATCACCCAACTCTGCACTCCCCCTCATTCCTGCAGGGCATTTTAGCATATTTTAGCTTTGTTGGTATAAAACTCCTCTCTCACTCATTGGTGTATTCAGATAAAATCCTTCAAAGGCCGTCTCTGCGCTTATTTCTGGGTTTTTAAAACGTAAACTCACCAGTGCAAGATGGCAGCGCTTGTATCCGGGATATTTTGGCTTCATTTGTGTACAGTGGGAGGAAGTGGAGAAGCATCGGCCATTGAATAATATTTACGACTTGATATCCTGTAGTGTGAAGGGAACGACGATGGAAACCCGGACAGAGACCCGCAATAGCCAATGAGAGCGAGACCGGGAAGCGTCACCAACCGGATGTTGCGTAATCGTGTACAGTGTTGCCATAGATACTGCCAACTGTTTATGTAGCTTCCACCATAGCTTGCACTAGCCCAGTTTAAGACTAACAATAAACCTTTATTTCCAACTCACCTCCAGCTCGTGCTGCAAATGAATAAGCCATGCTGATTCCGTCTTCTCAGCCATGACAGTTGGCGACTGTCCAACTCCATGTTTGTTTTGCTCTGAAGTCGCGTTTTATCACGCAAGTTTCCTTGAGATCCCAAATCCCTGGAATCGCCACACTGAAATCGTTTACGATAAACGCCATGTGTGGTTTTGCGTCTTGACTGAATCGTCTAGTGTGTGTGTTCTTACGAGTAAAATATAAAAAATTGGTTAAATTTGTCGTTATGTCTGTTTACACAGGCATTACACAGCCTGTTGAAGGTGGGGCTGTTACGCCTCTCCGGTCTGTATAAACATTAGAAAGGTATAATGAGGGATCATTGTTCTGCCGCCGAGACAGCAGCAGAGGTAGTGTCATGGCTTTGAGTTTTCTAGTTTGTTATTTCCTGTTTTATTTTGTGGTCCTTTCCTCATGTGTCCTGCTTTAGACTTCCTCCCTTTGTTCTTTTCCTGCCTTTCTTGATTGTCTGCCTCGCCCTGATTAGTTTCACCTGTGTCTTGTTAACCTTCCCTTCCTTGTGTATTCCAGTCTCTGTTCCTGTTTCTTCCATTGCCAGTTTGTCGTTTTAAATAGAGTGCCTTCGTCCTAGCGTTTCCTGTATGTTCTCAGTGTTTTTGTACTTTTGCCTTTCTGTTTACTGGACCTTACTTGTGTTTTTGGATTTCTGCCTTTGCCTTTTGGATTTATTTGCCTTCTCGGACTGATTCCTGGATTTGACATCTACCTGCCTCAACTCCCGTAAGCCATTGTGTTTTCCCTGTGTCAGAAGCTGCATCTGGGTCCTACTGTTCCTAGTGCTTTTGGCACCCAACGTGACAGCTAGTAACAGCGAGGTGGAACTATGAGACAGGAGTGGGACGCTTTGTCAATATGGTTTGTGTGCGACCCACAACCGGGAGATTTAAAAGCAGCTAGCAGCAGTTAGCAGCTAACTCAAAGCAGAAGAAAATGAAAATGTCTGCAAACTGGGGAAACAACGCGAGGTTCGGGAGTTACTTACCCTCTGATCAGAGGACGAGATTGTCCACCACATAACAGGGAAGGTAAATGATTGTTATTGTCATGTTATTCCATTGTGCAGAAAGTGCTGCTGAACGCGCATGTAAAACGTGACATTAGATACCAACGCTGCTGTGTTACTTATGCCTCTTTTGATTGCGGAATGCCAGCTTTCTATCTAAAATCACACAGTGGGGCAGTGTTTTGCCACTGTTGTTTTGTTCAGTCTAAAAAAATCAAAGCCGGCGTATAGAAGGGTCTTCGTTGCGGCGATATTGCACAATCTCTGAAAGAGTTGTGGGCCCTAAAACCAAAACGAGCTGAAAAATGCCAAAATGCTCAATTGAGCTGAGGGGAACTGCAGTGTTGGTTATAATTCTCTGCATGTAAGCAATACCTTTCACATTACACACAGTCATTTGATTGTATGTTAATATAAAAATACTAGTGCAGCTTTAAAGGTTGCTAGAATCAGTTAAGGAGAAGGGACTCCCATAGACAACCAGTATAATGTTCAATTTTACATCCATCTTGGGAAAGGTGAATCTTACTTTATAAGAAAAGCCAATCGTCAGCCAGTATCAAAGTAACAAACAGATAGTGTTATATTTTGCCCTTCTTGTTAAATAAAATGAATGGAATGGGATTTCACACCACACAGTAGAGGAGGTTGGAGCTTGAGTCTTACCTGGATGCAGCTGTTCCAGGTATTACCTCATATATGTAAACCCCTGAGCTCACGTCTGGAAATTCACCCTGGCGCTCCTTGAAATCTCGGATCAAACTGGAAAAGTGGAGATGAAGGATTAGAGAAACTATGAGAACTGAAACGACCCGAAATGGATTAACATTTTGTTCACAAAGACACATGCAGCCTTGAGAACAGCAGAAATGCTCTTATTGCACACCTCGGAAAGTATCCAGAGAGCTCCAAAAGCCAGTCACTGCGGTTGCATTTAGTAAAAACAAGCACTTCCTGTGCACCATCCTCATTAGCTCCAGTGTTCAGCCATCTATTTGCTCATAGAATCTTTGCAGGTTGCAGTTAAGTGTAAAAGGCCCTGATCAGACAGTGTTTTTTGCAGTCAGAAGCATCTTTTTCCAGTTGTTTACTATGAGCATTGAGTGTTTTGCGCACTGCTAAAGACCCTGGGAGCCTCGTTTTAGACGCTCTGAAAGCCTCACATTTTTGGAGGAGCGCTCTGCCTCAAAAAAACTTCAACTGATCTGCGTTTTTTTTTCTTGTGTCCAATCAGATGAATTGAGATGCATTCCTTCTGTGATGGTGACGACAAAGTTAACAGTTGCTTGGAAACTCCAATAATGGAGGAGGAACTTTGCTCGCTGTTTCTGGATACCCGAAGCTTTATAAATTTATCAACAATAATTACCACGATTTGAATAAGAAACAGCAGCCTGGAGGCAGATTAGTGCGGCAGTTAAGCTTTTGGGTAGTTATTTTCTAGTATCATTGCCGAGCAACAATTAAAAAAATCGTACCACACTGCTCTTTTTTGTGTCCACCAAAGCCAGTCAAAAAAGGCAGTGTGGTGCACCTTGCGTCTCTGTCTGATCGGGGCCTAAGACATCACAACACAAACCATTAAATTTGTATTATTACTTGTATTAACTTGAATAGCTATTAGCATACATTCCCATTTGGTTCTTTTACGCGGTTATTCAACTGTATTAAATTTTGAAAATGCACTTCAAGTAGGGTGTTGAAAGTGGCTCTATGGATGTATTAAGGAGTATGGTCTAGACCTACTCGACATGTAAAGTGCCATTTGATAACTTCTGTTGTGAATTGACACTCTATATAAATAAAATTTGACTTGATTAATTGAATTGACAATGTCGCTCAGTCCACAACGACTGGATGGACTGCCATGAAATTCCGTACAGACAGTCATGGTCCTCAGAGGATGAATCCTTGTGACTTTGGTGATTCCCTGACTTTTCCTCTAGTGCCACCATGAGGTTTGTGATTTTGAGGAATCTTGAAACCGCTGTGCCTCAGTATGATCAATGGTAACTAACAGGTAACAGGTCCCAGGTCATGATACACACTAACAGACTGTGGTTAAAGCTAACAGGTCCCAGGTCATGATATCACGCTAACAGACTGTGGTTAAAGCTAACAGGTCCCAGGCCATGATATCATAACATACTGAAGCTAAAGCTAACAGGTCCCAGGTCATGATATCACGCTAACAGACTGTGGCTAAAGCTAACAGGTCCCAGACCATGATATCACGCTAACAGACTGAGGCTAAAGCTAACAGGTCCCAGGCCATGATATCATAACATACTGAAGCTAAAGCTAACAGGTCCCAGGTCATGATATCATGCTAATAGACTGAGGCTAAAGCCAACAGGTCAATTATTAGTCTTTGTATAATGTTTTTTTTTTCTTTAATTACAAAATGAATGGCCATTTCTTATAGTACATCCATGGTACAAGCTCACAGATTCGTTAGCTTGGCCAGAGACTGTTGAGTCTTGTTGAAAATGTTTACTTACGATGGTGAGAGCTGCAGCATCCGGACACCTATGTATTTCTTTATTTGTGGTGTATTTTCTAAAGGCAAATGAATGAATGAATGAATGAATGAATTAGATCATACAGTAATTCCTAAACTCTGCGACTACATCCACAACATTAGGTCCTGCTCACCGTTGACTTGTCTGTTGTAGGATTCGGCGAGAAACTGCCGTATTCTGTCTGCAGGGATGGCAAAAGAGATTCCTGCTGTCACTTTTAGAGTATTTATGCCTATGACCTCTCCATCCTGTTAAAGACAATGACAGGACAGGCATGGGATTGTAGTATGTGCTTCTTTGATTACATAGGAGAAACCAAACAGCAGCAATATTATACTTCTTTTCCTTCCAATGCACATAAAACAGCCCATAGTCTATTAATTGTTCTTCATACCAACAACAAAAACCATCAGTCTTGGTTATTGTAGTCACTTCTCTGTTTTTTGTTTTTTTTTTACTGTGAAGGACAATTTTTAAAATGCACTGTCAGTATGGTAACTGTTCTGCTTTAGAAAGGACTGGATTTTAAGGGTAAGGAAGCTGGTGGCAGCAACCTTGATAACGAATGAACCATTTGTATGATTTTATTCCGCAGTAACAATGCAAAGGCCTCCATAATCAGGTCCGGTCCTAAAATACTGTGAAGGAGGCTTAATCTTCAACCTGAGGGAGCAGGCTGGAGACATTGGGTATTAAATAAAACAAAATCATGACCTTTGTCCTCACTGGCATTAATAAAACAAGACAGATTGCCTACATAGCAGAACAAATATGCAAACGGTTTGGTATGGACAGGCTGCACGGCCGACATTTTGACATGTCATAGCAGGGAAGCCACAGGTGTAATGATGACTTCTGCATTCCACTTAAAAGAGGTCATGCTATTGTGCATGCTGGCTTACTGTCACTGTACTGAGACCATTGACATAAATAAAGATGGACGACACATCTCTACTTCCTCCCACTGTACAAAAATGAAGCCAAAATATCTGGGATATGGGTGCTGCCATCTTGTGCTGGTGATGTCATTTGGAGCCAGAGTCTGCGCAGTAGCAACTGGGCAGCGAAGCCGCGGTATCAAGTTCCCGCCCATACACCCGCCCGTCCAATCATGAGCAGGGCTCAGCTGTCAATCATGACGTTTCACCCCCTTTTTATAGCATCAAATAACTAACTAAAACCAAACTGATAAGAAAAATGAACACTTGAACATACATCAGCATGATAAGAAGATATACTGCAGTCAGCCACCAGGGGGCGATCGAGATGTTTTGGCTTTACTTTTGGGGAGCTCCATCTTTATATACAGTTAATGACTGAGACACTTAAAGGAACAGTTCAACCGAAAATTAAAACGCAGTCATTATCTACTCATTAACTACCCCCATGCCATCCACAAACATTTCTGGAGCTTCACAGCAAAACAGTGTTGCAATCGCAGCGGACTAAAATGTAAAATGTAAAAACTTAAAATGTAAAAAAACAACAAAAAAACTAAAGAAATTCCAAATTGATTTGAAAAGACATTATTACACCCTTTTTTTAATCGTCACTGTAGCTGCTAAATTCGCTACTATTAAAGCATTAGCGCGCACCCTGTCCAGGCAATTTTGGCTTAAAAAAGAGTGTAAATAACATCTTTTGTTTGTTTTGTTTTTACTTTTTAAAACAAGTCCCCAGCTTCTTTAGTTTAGGAGAATGCTGCAGCAATGTTTTCCAGAAATGTTTTGTGGACAAAGAAACTTCACCCGACTTTATATCGGCACGGTTGTAAGTAGATAAAGACTGCATTTTCATTCTTGGTTGAACTGTTCCTTTAATGGAACTGAACAATCGTTACCGTTATTAAGTCCCCCTTTGTTTTTCCTGCTGTGATGTCAAAATGTCTGCTGTGCAACCAGTCCATTTTATATAATAAAGCACTATAAATCCTTACCAAGTTGACAAGCGGTCCACCGGAGTTGCCATACTGTGAATCAACAGAGTAACATTTTAACTAAAGTAGAACAAAAACTGTCAAGATGGATCAAATGTAAAGCAGAACCATGTGTTTGTGTGCTAATTGTGCTCTCACTGACATTAATGATGGCATCAGTTTGAATGTAGTCCATGTCAGCGTCCTTAAAGCCTAACTCCAAGCCGTTACGCTGGGCGGTGCTGATGATGCCAGTGGTGACGGTGTTCTGTAGGGAGAAAGGGCTTCCAACCGCCACCACAAACTCACCGGGGCGCAGGTCTGATGACTGGCCGAGACGAAGAACAGGCAGGGGACTCTGCAGCAAGACACAAAGAGACATGACAACCCACAGAGCAGAATAAAAATCAATGTAATGTATGGAGCTGAGCTGGTTGAAATATTGGCATAATTTCATTCACCTTGGCATGGTGAGATTATTTAAGGTCAGCAGGCTAACAGCAACTAGACAGATTAGTATAGATTGAATAGAAGGTCAGAAAGGCTACACACAGCTAGTTGACCCTCTGCTAATAAAGGCTTGATTGACATTAAGAGCTGTGTTTTAGAAGATCCAAGAAGATGTGGTCTATTCACAGTTCCCACAGAATTCCAACGGACTCGCTTTATAGATTCAAGACATTCCTCTGGCTTCTTCCAAACAGAAGGAAGCCTTTTGGATGAGAGGTGAAAGCACCAGAATCTGAAGCAACGCCTTTGACTTAGTACTTCTTGATACCAATTTTTTGGTGACATTTGAGAATTGGATGACAGTATTGCCAAAACATTAAAGTACAATTTGTCCAAATATTTGGACAGGACACAATAACAGCAATATGAGCATTAAAAAGTTATGCTACAACAGACAACCACACACCGCTGTGTGAAATAGTCATTAGCAAATATAATCATCATCATAATCATTTTGCTGCAGTTCTGGTTTGGTTTGTCTGAGTGGTGTTGCCGTACCTAGCTCTCCAATATGGTGGACGCGCTCATGCATGCGCGACTCACATTGTGCAGTGACTCAGATTGGGTAGTGACAGGGAGCACTACTGCATATGTAAAAAATCTTGATTTGATGAATTGCCTCAAGTGATGTCACTTGAGTCAGGGTTGGTTTGTTCTACAAGTTTGAAATTGAAAAAATATGGAGGTTTGGAATTAAAAGTAGTAAGCCTACCAGAACTTTGTAGCCCGCTCCTCATCTCTGCTTCAGGCTGGCAGCACAAGGGTACATTAGACGCCACTAGCATAACACACACAAGTCTAAAAGTGAACGGTCTGCGGTCGAGTTGGATTATGGGTAATGTAGATGCCAGGTTTTGAATAAAAACAAAGATCTAGTGGACCTTGGAGGTAGTGATACAGCCAAATGGTTAGATTACTGTTACTGTTATTGTACTTTGTTTTTATTTTTTTTTAATCTAAAGGTGCTCAAGAATTCAGATAAATAAAAAATTACCATATTAAAATGCATAATTTCAATGACCAGTTACATTTGAAAATCACCAGACCAACGTGTTCTCCCACTAATAGCTAATGTCTTCCACAGCTAGCTAACGTTCCCTTAGAACTAGCTAACTTTTTGGTCAAGTTATGATTTTTTCTGTCATTAATTTGGGATGGTGGTTCCTGGAAATGTTTGGACAATCAGAAATGGGCCTTAAGTTACAAAAGGTTGAGAATCCCTGTTTTAAGCTGCACTTTGTCAGTTTGTGGTATAATGCTAAATCAGAGTACTCCTTTTGTAAGGTTTACTTCTAGCAATGAAATTATTTCTGCCTGCAGCCTCGCCTCTGAGAAATAATTGTGAAACTTGAATTTAAATTAGAAAACAGTTAAACGTTTTGTTTTTCCCAGATCTAATGCAGTGTTTGCCAAAATTTTTTTGTGTCAAGGACCCCTAAACTGACACAAAGTAGATCAATTCTCCATAAGAATTTAGCTTTTTGATGTTTTATTAGAGAAAGTTTCAATCTTAGCCTTGATTGCTTCATTTCAAGTGTTTTCAAGTGTTTGTTTCTTCCTAAATGACTAAACTAAACCATGCTTTAGCTTGTCTCTGCCTGCGTCCTCTTACTCCAGGCTGATGCATTTATCTCAGAGGGTAATGCTCGACTAAATATATGGCCACATTTTATTTTTAGAGCTACTTCTACAAGGAATGTAACACAGAGATATATAGCATTGTAAAGCTGTCACCTCTACCTGGTTGGTTTAAGGCAAATCCCTTCACCTATAGAGCTGTCAAATACAGTGGTGGTGATTCACTCTTGAGGTATTCTTGTATTCAGATCAGTACTATAAATGTTAATCATATGCTTCATGCTGAGCCGAGGCTGACTGAAGTGGTCGGGAGTAGAGTCCTCTCTACCATACAAAGCAGCTGGTTGTGTAAGAGCGTGTCTGAGCAGTGACATGTTTTATTCAGAACAGTACTCGCAAATGCAAAGAAAAAAAAAAAAAAGGATTTACAAGGCATGACCAAAACCACCCCAGAGGACGTCAGACAACAAATTGACCATGTTAAGGAGTCTAATTTTGGTGGGCAAATGCCCAAACACAAGACAGAATTTAGTCTGAGGCCCCTGGGAAGCAGAGGGGAAACAGTGGGCACTCACATCTGGTTCGATTTTGATGAGTGCAATGTCCATTTTATGGTCCACATCCTTGACTGTGGCGTCGTAGCGCGAACCACTTTTCAGTTGTACTTTTATTCGCTGCTTGTTGACGAGTATGTGAGCGTTGGTGATGATCCAGCCGTCCTCTGCCACTACAAAGCCAGAGCCACTCGACACGGAGAGCTCCTCACTGGAAAATGGCAGTCTGGAAAGGGAAAGGGAAAAAGGGCAAGCTCATTTTTGTAGGCCAATGTGTTAAGCTTCTTTTTTAAGCTTCTTGTTTTAACTTAAGTTTTACCTTTGGAAAAGTTCCAGATGCACCACAGCTGGGATGATCTTATCCACCACGTCTGCAATGAAGTTGAACTTGTAGCGCATACTTCCTGGATGTCGAATTCCTTTGAGGACACAAGATAAAAGAGGATAATGGATACATTTAAGGCCTATCATTTTGTCGAAAATGTAAAAGTATTTTAGCCATGCTAGTGGTGTAGCTCTACGGATGGCAGTGTCGATTGGTTGGTTTGTTGGAAGATTTTGATTCTATTCCTAAACTATTATGAATCCAGCATTGTTGTACTGTAGGAGAATAATGCTGTAGACCAGTAGAGGACTCCTTTAACTTTGCTTCCATGCTGTATTTACTTCTGATGTCAGTTCACCAGTCATGACCTCTCCTTTTTTAGAGCCTGCAATTCCCTCCCTGCCCTGCCACTTTCAACCATCCCTCCTATTCATATCTATGCACCAGGGGCCGTGGTACAGAAACTTCCAATCTTAAGTCTTAAGTTAAGATAGGAAGAGTCTAAGATAGGATTTTTCTTAATTTGGTACCACAGAAGTAAATCCTTCTAGTAAAGTAAATCTTATCTTGCCTCATCCTGTCTTATCCCCGGTTAGGAGAAAGTCAATCCATCATCGCTTATCGACTTTACTGTCTGTCACCTTGCAACTGACGCTAGGTTTTACATGTGCAGCGAGTAGCACTTTCTAAACAATGGAATAACATGACAATAACAATCTTTTACCGTCCCAGTTATGTGTCGATGATCTCGTCCTCTGCTCGGAGGGTAAGTAGCTCCTGAACCTCGCGTTGTCTCCACAATTTGTAAACCTTTTCATTGTTTTTCTTCTTCTTCGAGTTAGCTGCTAACTGCTGCTAGCTGCTTTTAAATTTCCCGGTTGAGAGTCGCACACAAACCATGTCGACAAAACGTCACAGCTCTGTCTCATAGTTCCGCCTCGCTGGCTCACTCCGTTTATAAAGACATTGATTCGGCGCTGTTACTACCTCTGTTGCCGTCTCAGAGGTGGAACAACTTTAACCCCCATTACACCTCCGTGACGTTTATACAGATGGCGAGGCCTATCAGAGACGCAACAGGCCCACATTGAATGGGCTGTGTAAAAGGGGCTATAGAAACATGGAGCAAAAACAACAATGGACATTTAACTTTAAGACAGACAAGTTAGAGGTCAACTCATAGAAACTGTATGTAATGGACAGCTAAACTGCTGATTGCTGTTGCTACCTCAGTTAAATTGCAAGACATAGTGGGCTGAGATGTTTTTGATATGTCAGCTGCTTCACTTTTTAAAATCTTCTTTAGCAAAAAAAGCAAAGTGCATTTGTAAGCTGAACCACATCCGGGAGAGCCCAGTGTATCCGGGTCGACCTCTCTAAAGCTGGTCACAGTCGCTCGACTAACTGCAGGATCACAGTCCGGGGCCGCCTGTACCGACTAATGAGTGTTTTGTCATCAAACCGAAACATTTCGGGGTCATCAGGGTCTGCCAGAAGCCTCTTAATGAAAAAATTCTGCATGTTGACATTTCGTTCGTGTTGTAAAAGCAATAAAATAGCAGCCATGCAGATTAAACAAATCAGCTAACAGTACCTGGAGGAAAAGGGAAAGTTAGGACAACTGAAGAGTCATCCTAAAGTTAGGAGGCTTTATTTCAGATTTTGGGAAG
Source organism: Hollardia meadi (assembly GCA_037974645.1). Taxonomy (NCBI): domain Eukaryota; kingdom Metazoa; phylum Chordata; class Actinopteri; order Tetraodontiformes; family Triacanthodidae; genus Hollardia; species Hollardia meadi. Next base: position 13,583 of record JBBPCS010037076.1, read on the forward strand.
TTAGGATGCTTGTGTAATACACATTTACTATCTCAACTTAAGATAGGAACATTGACATAGGAAATGTTAATCTGGAATGACTTTTTTCCTAAATCAGGGTTCTAAGTCTAGTTAACATGGTTACCAAACAGTTAAGATCTGCAAGTTAGGAAGTTTCTGATCCCGATCAGCTCCCCAACATATAGACTATACCGGCCACTTTCCTTTGCTTCCCCCCTGGATCATCTACTGTGTGTTAGTCTCTCCTTCTTGTTACTTGTTTTGCCTGCCTGCCTTACCCCGTTTTGTGTGTTTGGCTGTTTGGACTGACCGCCTGTCAATGAACTATGGACGCAGTATATTTTGTTTTAGGTGTAAAACGTAAATAAACACAGAATCACAATCATTTGCAAATGAATTGTGTTTACCGACAATGGTTTTACGAAGTGTTCCTGATCCCACGTAGTAACATCCTTTATGCAATCATGTGTTTGACAAAGTGGTGAACCTTGGCCCATCCTTGCTTGTGAACGAGCAAATCATGATACTATCACCTGTTACCAATGAACCTGTTTACCCGTGGAATGTTCCAAACAGGTGTTTTTTGGGGCATTCCACAACTTTCCCAATCTTTTGTTGCCCTTGTCCCGACTCATTTGAAAGACATTGCTGCCATCAAATTCACAATAAGCATCATTGCTACAGTTGATAAGGTCAAACATTCGGTTTTATGTATGTTTTACACAGTGTCCCAACTCTTTTGGAATCTGGGTTGTAGCTGTTAATACTCAACTGCATTTCCAGCGATTATGACTCACCCTATGTCTTACTTCTCAGGCAAGTAGTGGCATATCATTGCTCTAATGGTACCTTTTATGGTGATTAATTTCACTGAGGTCATGGACTGCAAGCTCAAACAAACCTCTTCATAAAAACAAAGATTATAGAACAGTACATGCTAAAGCCGTCTATCCATCTCTAAGAGTTCAAGACTTCAGGGCCTAGGAAAAGGACGATCAAACCTCAACAGTTTAAAGCTTGTAACAGGTTGGGTTTCATTTAAATTGCAGCTGGCTGTAGGCACAGGTGTTCATGCCACCTAAGGCCGGTGCAGTCTCTTCCCGGTAATATCTCCAACATTATCATCCTCTAAGGGAACACACAGCCCTCTCCTGAAGCCACCACATTCTTGCTGATGCTGTGTTTACAGAGTTGCACAAATGAACTTGTCTCTGCAGAAATGGGCCTTAAATGCAAATGACAGTGTGTCCATTGCCAAGAGCTAGTGTGGCAGAACACCAACTATTTTGCTTGTCAGTGAGCTCTACTAACAAATCAACAGTATGCTCGCCGTTGGCAGGGAGATCCTGCAACATTCACTATCATCTCAATTACACTGTGCGGCTATGCCAGCTTGTGCAATGGTAGATCATCCATCAGATGAATACCACTTAAAGTATACTTCACATGCCGTCTAATCTGCTATTGAGTCTCTACATCGTGATATGGGATGCAATACAGATCACACACACACTAGATTAAACATTTCCATCACAGATGTGTGTTATTTCAAACAAGGCTTTAAACCTGTAATGGTCTTAAAGAGTTAAAAAGTAGTTAACGACCCCACAGAGGGTAAATACCTGGGACTCCCCACCAGTCAGTCAGAACTGAAGAAGCCCCTTGGATGACAGCGAAACAACTTTCTTCAGTTCAAGTCCAGTTGCCCTTGATTCAACCCTCCTTGGACAAAATTTTTTGCAATATGTCTTCCTTTTGTTAATCGCAAGGTTAAAGCACATTCATGGCCGGTTTTGTAAAGAGCACTTTACAAATATAATAATATATTTTGCAGCGAAATTAGGGAATTGAGATGGTTTGACCCCAGCTCCTTTTGACAGACTATAGAGATAAATAAAGCTGGAATATATTGAATTGCAGAATATTGTTTCCCAAAGTGTGTGTTGGACTCTGCCAAGGTTTCCCTTTGTCTGCGATCCTGATATTCATGAACAGGATCTCAAGATGCAGCTGGGGTGAGGAGAGTGTCCAGTTTGGGAACCTAAGAACTGCGTCTTGATGTAGTTCTGTTGGCTTCATCAGTCCCTGACCTTCAGCACACACTGGGGCGGTTTGCAGCCAGGATGAGAGTCAGTACCTCCAAGTCTGAGGCCATGGTTCTCTGCCAGAAAATGGTGGATTGCTTCCTCCGGGTTGGGGGAGAGTTGTTGTCCCAGGTCAAGGAGTTCAAGTATCTCGGGATCTTGAGTGATGGGAAAATGGAGTGTGAAATGGACAGGCGGTTTGGTACAGCATCAGCAATAATGCGGCCATTGTGCCGGACCGTTGTGGTGAAGAGGGCTCGATTTACCAGTCGATTTACGTTCCAACCCTCACCTGTAGTCTTGAGCTTTTTGAAAGAATGAAATCGGGATACAAGTGGATGAAATTCCTCCGTAGGGTGGGTGGGCTCAGCCTTAAAGATAGGGTGAGGAGCTCGGAGTAGAACCCTGCTCCTTCATGTCGAAAGGAGCCAGCTGAGATGGTTTGGGCGTCTGATTAGGATGCCTCCTGGACGCCTCCCTTTGGAGATTTTCCAGGCATGTCCAACTGGGAAGAGACCCTGTGGTAGACCCTGAACTCGCTGGAGGGCTTATAGCTTACCTGGCCTAGGAACGCCTCGGGATCTCCCAAGAGGAAAGAGTTCCCGGGGAGACATCTGGAATACCCTGCGTAGCCAATTGCCACCACGGAGATACTTTGGTTGTGTTTGCCCTGCCTTTGTCCCTTTGTATTAGTTGTAGAGTGGAGCCATAAATCTCAGACATACTGTATGTCAAAACCTGAATGAAATTTTTTTTTTTTGCATGGCTCAATGGCACAGGGTAAGATCCCGCAGGGGGGTTTACATTTTTTGTAGCCAACTCCACTTTTGAAATAATTCACACATAAACACTTTTTGAAGGTGTTATTTATGTCCCCCTATATATCCTGCTCAGCTCAGTTATGAACCGCTGCAGAGCAGGCATTCATACAGGGTGAAAACAAGCGATGTAAAAGTGCCGGCGCCAAATTAGAATAACTAGCTGCTGCTTCGCATTTTGCACGTCTACTAAATAAACTCAGTTTATCAATGTCTTTACTTCCCCAAACAGTAAAAGAAGAGACCTGTGGCTTCAGGCCGTCCACAGAAAGAATGAAAATGGTAAAGTGGGACCTGGCCAGTCAATGTCTGTGGCAAATACTTCATCACAGGTTAGTTAATGATGTTACTGAATGAATGACATGTGTGCCGATTGTGTCTGTAGATCAAAGTGAATCAGAAAACAGTCGTAGTGATGGTGTAAATACAGTTTTAACAGTGAAAACTAATGGCCCTACTGTAAAACACCTACTTTTAGAATAGAGTTAGGTTTAACATGTCCATTTGAAAGACCGCCAAGAGCAGAGGGTATTTTAACGTTAATAATTCAAATTAATTGAGGTTTCTATTAATGAACCTTGTTAACAGCATTAATAATAATAACAGCAGTAATAAACAGCTAGCCAAACAGTCAGCTGTTCCGCATCAACACAGCAATGCACACAGTAATGTTCCATTGGACAGACGACCAACATAAGACAAATAAGTGACAGATACAATTCAATAAGGTAGTTGTACATGTCAGGTTCATCAACTTTAATGAAGGCAGACTGAATCTGCACCTTTGCTCCATGCAATATAAGTCAATATATCTATTGAATTTGGGGTGAACTGACCCTTTAATAGTGCCAAGTGTGTTTGGTGGATGTGATGAGGTGGCTGAAGGTCACATAAATTCTGACACATAAAGAAGAGAAACCACTTGTATGTCTTCTTAGAAAAAGACCAGCAGCAGTTAAAGGTCCAGTGTGCAGGATTTAGGGGCAGAAATGGAATTTAATATTCATAATTCTGTTTTCATTGGTGTATAATCACCTGAGACTAAGAATGATTGTGTTTTCATTACCTTTAGAATGAACCTTTTATATCTAGAGAGGGAGCGACCCTGTCCTGGTCCTGTCAGTAAAAGAAGGTGCCTGTTCAAAATTACTGATTACATTATGTGAATGATTAATCATAAAACAATCCTACTCAAACTAGGTCTTGCAAATCTAGAAGAAGAAAAGGTGCTTTAATCATTGGAAAATTAGTTCACTATTATGTAAGAGGGAATTTACTGTAGTGATTAAAAACCTAATTGGAATTAGGAATTGCTTCTAAACGAAATTAGGAAATTTACAATTCAATTTGGCAAAGGATAACTAAACAGAAAGGATAGAAAAACGTACTTCACACATCACATTAAAGATGTTCGGAGATGACGACCTGGCCCCACAGCTAGATAAACTTCATCAGGAGTTATAAAGAGAGCCAAGGTGCTTTTATCTGATACAGATTCAAATGCAAATGCTTGTTAGGTTTAGCTAACACGCTGAAGGTGGGCTTTTACATAAAAACCTGACCTCCCGTAGTTTTACTCATTGGCTAGCTCAGTTCATTTTGGTCACACCCTGGCCCCCCACAATGGTTCCTCATATTACTACGGCGACCGTAGTTTCTCTTCCTTATTTACTTTTTATTTGATATTTTATGGCGGCTCTATTGTATATCGGTGAGCTTTTGCATTGCTGCTTGTGTAGCAGAGCAGCAGGAAGTAATGCATGATGAAATCTCTGATGAATTACAATTAGAAGCTGCACATTAAAAGAATGGATAGCAGAGGATGGGAAAATGAAGAGGACTGTATTTGCAGAGCAGTGTGGTGCTGAGAGTCCCTCCGGAGAATTAAACAACATCATTGGATAATTTGTGGCTGCACTTTGTCTTGTTCCTCCTCTGAGCATGACTATGCAGAACATTGGAAGCACATTATTATATCAAGCTCTCTGAGAAGACGCATTTCCCAGATATGTATCCTTTTCATCCAATATAAGAGTCTCCAGGGTGGTTTATTAGCTTCTCAAGTCAACATCAATCCTTCAGGTCACAGAGGAGCAACAACAGAACAGCTGAGGTTTAAAGGGGAACTCCAGTAATTTAGTATTGCACTTTGATAATATTAAAAATGGAGTGGACACACTGAAGCAGCATCGGCCAAGATATCCTGAGTTTTAGTCTCTAGTATGGGTCAAGCTACAAAAACAGAGAATCCCAAACTTCACGTGATACGACTCAACAGCCTACCTGCCTAAATCTCTTGTCTCTCAAACTTCCCACAGCCGTTTATAAAGCAGGCTTTCTGTTAAAAATGTGTGGTTTCTTAGTCCAAGCTGAGATAACCCTAAATTGTTGTATTTTGGAATCTCAGCAGCCTGCTCTTTGGCTTTTTGTATGTGTCATGATATTACTCTATTTTATAACCTACATATATGCTTCAAACTAACTTTACACTCTGGAAGAAGCAGCAGGAAAAAAACAACAAGTTTGGTATTTGGAATTGTCACGGACCAGTGGACAGCGTTCTTCGCTGTGCTCCGAGGTAGACGTCTTGGACTTGTTTCCATTTATTTTTGCAGGTCTTCACGTCGACTTCTAAGATGGTACTGATCTCTCGCCAGCTGTTTTCACAGGCATATTTATGACATGTGCAGCAGCAATGACGCATCATATAGATGTGGGTAATTGTGGACATGATCACACAACTTGTCTTCAAAACTTTCCACCATTTATTTTTGGCGTGCCTACTCACCTTTTCACATACTGGCCCTACACTGCCCCCTACCGTTCATGTGCGTATTGCATCTTGCGAACGTGCAGCATTAATTTCTGAGGACGTCCACAACCCATGCACAATATGCGAGGCAGCCATCATACACGAAATCATACACCACCGTACACGTAGTTGAAAGCAAGTATATTTTCCCTGTAAGACTCTACAGCCAGCAGCTGGTTAGCTTAGCCTAGCACAATGACTGGAAACATATGGAAACAGCTAGCCTGGCTCTGTCCAAATGCAGCTAAACCCACCAATGAGAGCCTTTAAAGCTCAATAATTAACGTGTGCACATTCGTTGAATTGATTCAAAAGCTAAAATGTAAAATCAACATGTTGCTGGACTATTTCTGGACAGGGGCAGTGGCTTCCTCAAGTTTTAAAACTTTTTCCCCCAGTATTTTTAAACTTTTTCATTTACAACACTAGTAATATCAATCAAATTAATTACAATCAACAAGTTTTCTTTTTAGCCTTAAGATTTATACATCATACAAACTAAAGAAAGAAAGAGAAGCCAGTCTCACAGCGCACCTGAATCACACCAACCCCTCTGGATGAGGATGACCGGTGGGGTCTCACCGAGCTCGGCCCTCCTGTTCTCGGCTCTCAGGCGGCAGATGCTGGGATACGTCCTGCCGTCGCTGCCGCACACCGGGCCGGAGGAGGCGCACACGCAGGTGCTGCGGAGCCCGCCGAGCTTCCTCCGGACTGAGTCGCACCGCAGCCCGTCACCACAGGAGAGGTCACCACCACCACCACCACCACCGCTCAGCCCCCCGCAGGCTTCACCCTCCCCGGCCGCGCACACCACGCAGCAGCCGCATCTGTCCTTCACCTGCCCGTAGTAGCAGGCCTGCGCCGGGACCGGGCACCGAGAGGCATCGCAGACCTGCGGGCAAGTTTCTCTGCTTCTCAGCAGACCTGCATGAACTGCGGAGGTGAGGAGGGTGAAGAAAGCCACAAACTTCATCATGAGCGATTTGTCTTCCTCTTCTTGTGGGCTCTCTATGATGTTTGTGTCCATGAACCACACATTGCTGCTGTTTTCATAGCCTTCAGGGCTGGCTACAGGCCAGTAATCAGGGCATCTTCTAGTAGCAGCATGCTGATCCTGGGTGCTGCTCCATGCTCCTCTGTGTCATTATATAACCGCTATGGAATGCAGCCACATAGGTTTATGATTCATGTGGTTCATGGTTTATTTTCTTTTCAGTCTGTGGTTTGGAACTGGTATTTAATGGGATGGGGTGAAACTGAGGGTCAACACAGTCCAATTTTCAGAATTTTAATTCATTTCATTATTCATAAACAAAACACTTTCAAGAATAACAATAAAAAACTGGAGTTGCATCAAAATAAAAAGTGCACCAAGCTGCTGCCCTTAGAATAAAAAAAACAACTTTTTTATTTTTTTATTTATGAAAATGAGTTTGGAGCTGTCATGACATGACACCTTAAATCATCTTTATTCATTATTAATTTAAAATCTTTATTTAAAAGCATATATCAAATCATAATATTTGTATCTGATACTGATCATCACATTTTCCATAAACCCTGCTGCAAACTTTAAAAAAAAGTTTCTCCTATTGAGAATTTAAGAATTAACAATGCATATTAATTTTTTTTTTTTTTACATTTGATCTTCATGCACATGAAGGCCAACATATGAACACTAAGCCTAACACCTACATAAACGAGTATATGACTCCTGGCACAACAATTAAAAAAACATATATACTTACAGGTCATGATTTCTGGAAAGAGACATTGCTGTTGAGTTTTTCAAATGCGCTTTGAGCTCCACAAGTGAAGTGCCATCTAGTTCCATTATATTGGAGAGAAGACAGACATCTCTACAGCTGATA
>JBBPCS010037095.1:0-21163 GCA_037974645.1 Hollardia meadi
TTATTTTTGTTACTTGGTAATATATTCTGTGCTTAATTGGATCCCCCCCCCCCCCCCCCATTTCAAGGCTTTCTTAAAAATGAAAAACCTTTTTTTTAAAATGCAAAAAAACCCCAGATTAATGTGAGTTAACTGTTTGGACAAATCATATTTAAAAAAAATATTCTTTTTTTCTAAGTCTGTTTTGTTCTGATGTATTGTACTTTGAATTGTTTCAATAAGGATAAAAAAAAACCCCCTCATATTTACATGATATTGCCATGAAATACATGAGCGAGGTTACTTTTGCCATTTTGAAAAACGTTTTGGACACATTCTACTTTTGATTTTTGGCTCAGTTTCTGCTTCTCGTTCTCTGTATTCTTTTATTGTGACCTCCCAGCAGAAACAGAGAAATGGACAAACCCTTCATTTTTATTTTTTTTTTTACATGTGTGCAGGTTTATTCCTATTCAAAGACCCCAGCAGAGTTCTAGATGTTCCAGCAGGGAGCAGTGTTAGTGTGTGCATGATGGCAGATGCCCGCTGAGGTTTGTCTCAGTGATTTGTTTGTCCTGCTGAATGAGTTTGCTGCCTGTCATTAAAGCAGCCACACAGGGAGAAAACAGCCTGTCTGTCACGAGCCCCTCTGTGGCTGCGCTGAGTTCAGTTTTCCCTCGACCCGCTCTGTCTGACTGTGTTTGTCTTCGTCTGTCTCTCTCCAGCTGCCTCGTCCATCACGCTGCAGACAGAATCTCTCCATCTAAATTTCAGACGTTTAGCCGACGCCTTCATGCAGAACATCTTTGCAGCAAAGCTGGTGTTGCTACTTTTGGAACTCTATAAGTAGCGAAAATAAACAAAGCTTGAACACTTAGAGCAGAAATACTAGTTCTATCTAGTTCTAGTTCTATCTATATATAAAAGACTGACCACCAGTACATTTTCTCAAATAATGTATTTAAGTACAATTTCGAGTTACTTGTATAGGCTATAATTTGTATTTTATGCAATTTTATACTATAATTTGCTGTTCTCTTGTATTTCTTTGTAAGCTCAATATTTTTAACATTATTTGACGTTATCTCATGCTGAAAGCCACTGAAAGCGAACAAATCAAGCAGCATTTCCTTCGCTCGTCACTGTGGATGTTGCTTGGCTAACATGCTAGAGAGCTAGCTGGCTCATTAGTAAACATTCAGCGACTGTCTCCAACAATTTACGGACCAAGTGTTAAACAGCATCGTGAAGGCAAGAGACAAAAACTATTATAAAGATCTCCGTCACGGACATTTATACACAGCAGGCAAACAGTAAACTTCTTGACACATCAGGTCAGTTTATTTGGCAACATAAATTTTACCCTCATTTGCATCCTTTTAAAATCGATGTCTTTTGAACTAAAATTCGCTACAGTGGCAGAAGACTGAAAATATTATTGGAAATTTAAAACCCATCATGCGACCTGCTGACGTGCTTTGACCACCCAGGATGAGAGACAACCAAGAGGATGCAGCTTATCTCTGCAGCCCGAGATGATCTCGCCGTGCAGTGGGAACCATTCAGAGGTGGAGCGAGGCCGAGCCTAATCTATACATCCCGCTGTGTAAATATACTGTGTAGGTGTTCTCAGCACAGTCTCTATTCAAATGGGCAGATAGCAGAGTAGCCATATCAACACATGGCGTTCCCCTGAGCCTGTGGTAGATTACTCATGCCACTTTGGGAATATGTTTTTTTACATATTACTCTGTATTACCTGTGTGTGAATGTGTGTATATACAGTATGTATGTTATTACCCTTTATCAGAACCTCCCAGCCCTCCAGACATTTCATTTACTGTATATATGGATCATTGTCAGACAGCCCAGTCTATATTAAACCTGTTTATTTCCATCCATCTCTCTGAATCATCCCTGAGCTGCAGCAGCGCTCTCCTGTCTACTGGCGTTATAGCGTGTCTCCTCTCCCATACGTTTTCTATGTAATGGCCCTTTCTTTTATGGATGAGCTGTATGAGATGTGGGAGCCTGTCTGCCTTTGTGGGAAGATAATCAACCTGTCTGTCAGCCTGCTTGCCTGCCTTTGAATTGTTGTTCAGCAAAGAGACCGAAATCAATTTCGCAACAATTGGAGCGGGACAGGAAAAGCAGCAGCAGGATTGCCTTGAATCCAACACCACAAGAAAAAGATTCATCCAATATCGCCGTCGTCAAGTCGTCATCTTGACGACTGGTCTTCACTACAGGAGCGTTGGATGGAAGAGAGCGTGGAAGAAATAGTGTTCGAAAGGTGCTGCAATGACTCGCACGGCGACTCTACCCGGCATGCACGACTGCCACCGATGGTTCAACTTTGTCCTGGCCAAGGACACTGTGAAAGTATTTTTAAATGACAAAATAGCGTTTGCAGAGCTTTATCTACTTGGCCACAGTCGTAGGATTTCCCTTACAAATAACCTTGAGCCAGGAATGTGAAGATAGAAGCTGAAAATGAGAGAGTGCGGAAGGTTTCATGCTTTAAGATGATTTGAAGCATCTTAAAATGTGAATCCTATGAGTATGCATTACAGCAAACTGCTCCTTTCCCTCTTAAAGATATCAAAGGAAGACACAAGGGTAGAGTCCAAGAGTAAAAAATAAAGGATGTGTCGGTTGTATTTTGCAGAGGGATTGAACAAGGGAATGGAGACTGACCTGTAATAAAGGGTTGTTTTTTTTTTGTAGGACACAAAGCATCTTCTGATTAAATAATTAATGAATATTTACTGAAGGATATCAGACAGATACTTAATCAGCATTGTGTAAACTCCTCTGGAAAGGGTTTGACGGTAACGGATGTTCGTTTATATAAAAAAGAAAGTGCCAAAGAAGTTTTCTAGCTTCAGGGTTTACTTCCTGGTTATGTGGCCCACTGAATATGCGCATTATAATGGTGGTCTATGGGGAAAATGCTTTGTGGGCCGCAGAAAACGTGACTTCAGGTAAAAGTAGTAAAACTATTGGCCATAACATAGGATCTCATCTTACTATGTTGAGGAATATTGAAGGTGTCATTAAAAGAAAACTTTCAAAACGTAATTTACACTGGTAGAATATTTCTGGACCTGCTGTCTCACTTCACAGCTCTACTGGGGGTATTAAACTGCCCCCAAAAGCAGGAGGTAAGTTGGAAAAAGCTCATTAAAGAGAGAGTTTATTTGTGCAGATTGAGCTTTGGTCCAGTGGTGCAGTGACTATGGGAGTGTTTTAATATCTCAGGTGAGCATCCTGGGAAGAAAGGCGATGACCCGACTGTGCTGACTGCATAATGACACAAGCATCATGATCTGTTTGGGCATTTAGACTTTCTTATTTTAGTTGGACCACAAACACAAAAAAACAGTCAAAGCATTCTCTTGTATTTGTCTGCTGAACACTGTAAAACATGTGTAAAACACATTTCTAATAAGCTAAAGTAACTTTAATTGTCCTGCTTCTTAAAATAAATCAAGTATTTTAAGGAAAACCGTTGGATTAGCTCTGGATTGACACAAAGCTGTTTTTCTGAGCTCATGAGAAGTTGACTTACACGATTAAAGAATGTGATACTGTAAATTTAAACGAGCCAACAGTATAAAAAGTAGTTAAAATTAGCTCAACCTCAAAATAAACAGCAATAAAATACAACATACACATTAATGCAGTAGCAGCAGCATTAGATAGTAAAACACTGACCAGGATTTGCACAATGAGTAATTTTACTTCTGATACTTTAAACCTGCAGTTTGGAACTTCTGTCTCCCCCTTCTGGCTGTGAGAGTTATTACACAAACACTGCAATGCTTATGACACCACAGGCTCCGGTGAGCCAGAGCGGGAAAGTCGCCACGGAAACCGGCTTTAAAACTCCGCCATACTGCGAAATACAGAGAGATTTATCTGGTGATCAGTCTATTGTGTGACCTCCTTTGGCGAGGGCTTGAAGGTAACGGACGTTCATTTATATGAACAAAGTGCGTACTCCAGGTTTAAGTAAATTTCGCTGAAAAAACTTTTATGGGTTTAGAATGCAGGACTTTTACTCGAATATTCACAGTGTGTTCGGCCTATGAATAGTTTTTCTTAAACCTGCAGAGGCAAGCTTTGTCTCCCTCTTCTGGCAGTGAGAGTGATCACACAAACAGTGTCCACATGATAATTGCATCATGGGCGCCGCCATACTGCTACTTGCCGTAGCCTACTCTGTTGCCAGGTTGTGACCCCTTTCGCTTCTGGCAAACCTATCTTTACTGGTTGATATAAAAGGCATCGCTACTGGTGCACCAGTGCGGAAAAGACACCACAGATTCCAGATTCAGGGTGCTTTCACACCTAACCCGTTTGGTCCGGACTTTTGGACTTTTCAGTTTGATCTGAACCAAAATTACAGGTGTGAAACCTCCCCCGGACCACAGTCCGGACCAAGAAGCCGGACCGAGCTGGCCTCGGTCCGGACCAAAGTGAACTGTGGTTCGGTTCGTGTCTAGTGTCAAAACATTTTTCTGTTCTCAAGTTAAATCAGGCTATCATCATAACCGGGAAAGGGAAAAAGGTGTGTGAATGTAATGGCTGTTGATTTATATGTACAAGTCCTGCACTTCAGGATTAAGTAAAGGATCTCAATACTTCTTCCACGACAGACTACCTCTATCGGTCGCACAAGGTCAGACACAAATCACACGACCACCAGATTTGATACCTGAAATAGTTTGCTTTTCTTGATACCTGCATCATTTAGCAAATTGAGACCCAGATATCTTTTGTCACAGTCTATTAAATGCTTCCTTCGTTCCCTCGTGTTCCCGTCCTTCCTCACGCTCCCTCTTCCTCCCTCCTTTGCGATCCTACTTTCCCCAGCAGAGTGATGAAAACATGTTACGTCCTGCAGTTGTCACGCAGTCATGTGAAGTTAATTGGATTTTACATGGCAATTCCCTACTGCCAGTGTTTATTTTAGAAAAAAAGGCATCAATTTGTTGTGTAACTTCAGGGAAATCTGAGGTTACATTTATAATTCTAATGTTTTTCAGGACTTGCCAGCTGTTGCGTACCTAGAAGGAAAAAAAACTGACTTTAAATTAAATATTTCAGCGTTCACTGTTTCAACTCGTAGTGAACTACTGGAGTATTGAATTATTGAAGTAATCAGCGTGTTATCCTGTCTTCTGACTCGAGGCACACTCAGTACATTGAGCTGAATGTTACAACACAGCCTGAGGTGAGAGGAGACAAGAGACGAAGAAAGACAGATTGCTGCAGTTGTGGAGTTTCAGTAATATTTAGTTCACTAAGCAGCACTGACACTTCCTGCTATCCAACTGAACAATCATTTTAGCTTATTAGATTCTAGCAAACATGAGTCGACCACAAACGTGATGGAAAGTGACCTCGGACCAGCAACAAAACATCAACAATCACCAATCATGGCAGAAAAAGCTCTTTCAAGCCCTCTTTGGAGGATGAAGATAGAGAGCGGCCATCAAGGTATTTCTTCAAGCCCAAACTCAGGGTTAAACTGGCCCACAGCAGGGACACTGACCTGGCTTTTCAGTGTTTCAGAGAAATGCTCTTTGGAGGTCAAGGTTTTCAAAGCCCAGTGCTCTCTACTCTCAATCAGACAAGACAAGACTCTCAAGAAAGTTTTCTAAGAGGAGCTCATTTTGGATGTCATGTGTCATGTCAGAAAACATCTGTAACTAAATGCAGCCATCCTCACTTCAATACACAGTCAAACAAACATTTCAGTGGTTTCAAACAAGAGAAAAAACTCTGTACCTGAGTAGAAGAGACATTTGTAGGTGTCTGGTTCTGGTCTTCATCTTCTTCTTAGTTGTTTTTAGCAGGCTTCAAAGCTATGTCAAGTTGCATGTCGCCACCTACTGTGAGAGAGTGTGACTTCATGTGTTGACGCCTAAATAAATCTTCCTATGCAGGATAATTTATCCCGTTTATATTCCACTCCCTTCCAAGTTCTGCTACCTCAGCCTTAAGTCTCTTTTTATTTTAAACCTTTAACATCCTATCGGCACATACTCAACAAACTTATTCTTGAACGCTGCACGAGGTCATTTATGTCTTAATCTTGAAAACCAAAAATCTTTATTCCAGCATCTTCTTCTATAAATTCTTGCTCCAGCAGACTGCTATATTCTAAAATAATCCGTAAAGGCGACTCTCATTGTTTTTATCCCGTATTTCCTGATCGAAAGATTGTTTCATGATCTTCAGTTCTACAAAAACAATATTTAAAATACTCATGCAACTTTTCTGTGGCGTACCTTTCACTAATGTCTCACAATCGGATATCTTTCAACTCCTTCGCGTGAATCAACAGAAATTAATATCTTAATAATAACCTGGAGCCAGGGAAATGAAGGCTCGTGAAGATTAAAGCAACAGTTCACTCAAAAATTAATATTCACTCATTATCTGATCACCCCCATGCCGATGGAAAGTCTGGTGAAAAAACAGCGAAACAGCACTGTAGCATGTGGCCATCACTAAAAAAAACATAAAATGGCTTCATACAGCTTAAAAAAAAGGTGAAAATAATGTTTTTTTAAATTTAATTTAGTTTAATATTGAGCTTCTTTGTTAGGTGAACTGCTTTTAATCCCCTCAAACTGGCAGAGGATAAGTGGCGATAGATAATGAATGGATGGATGCTCTTTTTAATGTGACATGTCACTGTAATTACCCCTGGTGGCCAGAGTGGCCGCTGTTCAGCGAAAGTTACAAAACATATTTTGCCACCTATCGTGTGTGAAATCCAGACATGCAGTTGAAGTTTTGAGATATCTGTACCTCAGATTTTTTTCGTTCAAGACAGTGAAAGTGAATGAAATATAATTTTTGAGGCTTCCTGTATGAAAAATGCAGTTTAGAAATATTTAGCAGTAACATCTCTTTCTACAAACCACAGAGGAATTGGAGTAAGTGTGTGTCAGAGATAATCCACACAGTGTAGATAGTAGTTCAGATGAAAACTGTGACATCTGTATGGAAGTAAAAGAGACAGTTTATGGAAAGTTTATAGAAAGAGATGTTACTGCTGACTGAGGCAGAAATCTCAGAGAATTCATTCTGTTAATAATACGCACATTCTTCTTTAAGTCACAGTTTCAGTGGAGAACTTTTACTCGCAATGGGGTGTTTTATGTTGCAGTAATGCTAATTTTACTCAAGTTAAAGATTTGAATAATTATTCCACCACTGACCAACGCTTAGCAAGTTTGTATTGTTTTAAAAAAAAAAATTATTATCATCAGAGGGAACAAGCATGGCTTATCTTAAAAGACACAGAAAGTTTTCATGTTTCCTCAGAAAAGAAAAGCCCGCGGAGAGTTTTAACCATGCGAGTCTGCTAATCTTGTTTCTTTAGAAATCTAATTTCATGAGTGTAGTGAACACTATGGAGTACAGTCATTCATTTCAAATAACAAAAAAAATCCATGTTCATAAGTTCTCACCTGAAATTAGAACTTTTTAAATGAATTAATTGAACTTGCTGACAGACTGAAATTCTGACTGAGCTCCTCATCTCCTCCCTTTCCTGATGAATCCTCACCTCGAGCCCTGATCCCAAACCAATCAGGGACCTGTGGCCAACAAACAAACCTTTCCACCCGTCCTCGCCCTCTGCTCGGCCTCCTGCTTCAGTCTGAGCTCTGTCTTTACGCCTCAACTGTCAATCACCGGCAGCCGTTGTTCCACCTCAAGCAGCAAAACCAATTAGTGTCTCCGACAGTCGGCCTCAGAGCTTCTCCTCAACTTTCCAAACTTTATTTGTTATCCCTGTGACCACAAAACAATCTTGTCCATTGACCCGTCTCAGCAGGTCAGGAGAGGAGACGCTGCAGGACACCTCGATGTTGTTGTCATTCGTGCGTCCGCGCATTGTCCGAGTCAGATCCTGTTAGGCTGTTTTGAGTTCATCTTCACTCTCGCATTTCCTGACTTAATTTTCACACAGAAGAAATCCCACAGAGGATGTAACAATCAGCAGAATTACCAGCCGAGTTTGTGCGAGCTTAATTGAGATGAGACCAGACACAAAATGACCCTTGTGAAGCTGTTAATTTCTTTGAGCACCATTCGCCCGTTTTATTTGCACATGAAATCTGTTTTATCGTTCTCTGATGAGCCATTCAGCTCCGCTGCATTTAGGAAACACAAGGTTCCACGTTTGATTCCATTTGGCACACGGCAGGAGGAGTTAGTGTGACTGTTTTGAAGACAGCGTGAATAAACGTTGCATGTTTGTCTCAATTTAACGAAGACAATGTGGGTGGCAACAATAAAATATCACAGTGTCCCTCGTCTTTCCTTTGAACCATCCCATCAGCATCGTAGACATGCTTCTCTAATTGCTGGGAAAGACAGTGACTGAAAGTTACCTTCTGAAGTTTTCCACTAAGAAAGAAAGACCAAAATTTGATGAGATTTATACTGAAAGATAATTTCCACCTGAGCAAAAAACATTAAGAATAATCTGCAGCACTTTCAAATACCTTCATGTTAGTTTTGCTACTAATTGATGGGTAGAATTTCTCTTGAAGCTTTTTGTTATACGCACACAGAGAGACAGTTGAAGTACACAATGATGTTTTTCTCTGTTCAGTCCTTTTCAGATTGCCATTCACAGAAAGAATGTAAGAAGTTATAGGATGTGCAGCTAATGTGGAATTACTTTGCAAATATGCACTTGGCAGCTTGGGGACTGAAGACTCAAGCTGTGAATACAACAGTGATGTGAGATGAGGAGCAACATTAGAATCATTAAAATCTGTTTTGTCTGTGTCCTGATTTTAAGCAGGTATCGTGTTTAGCATATTCACAGTCATAGTTTAACATGTTAGCCTGCAATAAACACAAAGTAAAGCCAAAGATGATGGGAATGTGATTAATGCTGCAGGTGTTAATTAATAAACCAAAGTACTGGACAAAGTGGTGAAACCAGAGGAAAAAAATTGGGACAACCTGAAATAGCAAAAGGACAAACTGTTGCCACAGTGTTGAAAGCACACTTTTTGTTTTGTTGTTATATCAGGTTGTAAAAGACAATAACAGGGTCATGTTTGTGGAGTTTGAAAGCTTTTTTTCTGTCTGTCATGACGGACAGCAGAGTCACAATGCCAGAACAAATTTGTGTGACTGACGAAAATCTGTTTCCGACTCCATATCCACAAGAGAGAGCGAAAGAAAGAGATTGATGCTCAGGCTGTGGGCGTAATGCTGCAGATTGGTCTCCAATCAGGGAGAAAAATCATCACAATGATGGCAAAGAAAATAAAAACGGCCAGAAAAGTAGATGAAGGGAGACGGGAAAAGAGATAATGACAGGAAGAGAGGACACATCGCCACATTCACACTCAGCTCAGGGGAAAGTGAACAGTGTGGGCTTTCCAGCATCTCCTCAGGCTTAATGTGTTGGAGAGAACCGGGAGGTGGAAACATCACCAGGGAATCTTGACTTGATGCAGAGAGAGCGGGAGGAAGAGAGATAAATGGAGATCCTCCGGGGGGCTACACAAAGGAAAAAAGTAAAACTGTTCCCCTCCTTCACCTTGACAGTGTTTCTCCGTCTCCCTCTTCCTGTCAGTTTTCTCTTTCTCTCTCTGATGTCCACTTTCTCACATCAAATCTTCTTCTCACCCACTTTTTTCCTCCTCCTCCTCCTCCTACTCCTCCGCCCTTTATTTTCCACAGTTAAAATCCCTTCTCTTTTTTAAATCTCCATCTTTCCAGCAGTGCCCCTGTGGATGTGCATTTCTGCATGTGCAGAAGGTACACTAGCGTCACACGCAGCGTAGTTTACAAAGCAAGGAAGTAGCAAGATGGGTGGAGGTCAGGGTTCAGTGGTGGCTCACACACACACACACAACCCTTCATACAGGAAACCAACGTTAGAGATCTTCTCCTGAACCTAACCACGTGCTTTTTGTGCCTAAATTTATAGAAAGACTTTGTTGCTTGAAGGCTAACGGGTACCTTGTGCATCTGGATGAAGCTGTTTTTTGACGAGCTGGAGGGAGAACGGGTTGGTCGTCCACTACCCAATGTGATCTCATGGGATGGCGTATGAATAGGACAGCACTTTAAAGGACATTTCATCATGTCGTGTCACGCATTTTAAGCTTTTCGCGTGTCATTTACCACCGCCTGCATTATAGTTTTGACAAGCAGGAGTCAGGTGACTTTCATCAAATGACCTTTGACCTAAGTGACCTAAGGTTGCAGCTTGGTTTAGTTTCGGCATAAAAACGACTTTGGTTAGGTTTAGAAACAGCTCTGATCTCAGCTTCAACAGAAGCTTCTTGATGAGGAGAAACAAGTCGGAAGCACAGCGCCACCCAAACACCAACCGCCAGCACAATCAGGGCGATCATCTCTGAAACGATTAATGATTTGACATGGAAATGACTCACAGCTCCAGAAACAGACACAGAGAGAAGGATAAAGGGGATGATAGAGGATTACAACAGTTACAACAAGAACAGGACGGAGTCAAAGTGAGACAAGACGAAACAAAGGGAAGAGCTGACAGAAGAAGGGATGAGGGAGGTGAGAGGGCAGAGCGGTGACGAGGAGGAGGAGGAAGGCTGGTGAGCTCAGAGACACAGTTGGAAGTTCATTCATTTGTCTGTCTGCTGATAGAAACATCACAGCCCCGTCCTCCCTGACTGAAGGCCTGTTATCAGCCGGCTGCAGCCTGGAAGAGAGAGAGAAAAAAAAACAACCCAAAATGAAGCAGAGAGAAAGACACAGTCGGGGTTTCAGCAGCTTAAAGTTCATTATGGAGATTGCAGAGTTAAAATGCCTCCATTCGGTGAGACTGATTTCTCTTTCACGGCCCATTCTGAGCGCTCAGATGATCCATAACAGGTTCGAAAAGAGCAGCGGGGTCAGAACAATCAGATTAGGAATGTGTCTCTGTGTATTCACCATTTTTCTTTGTCTGCCATCCTCGCCTTTGAATACGGGTGAAAGTTACCAAAGGCCGCATGTGGCTTTGTTTTTAAACAGAAATTTCTGCTGGATTTTAAAATGTAAATATGCTGCGATGAAAAAAATAAACATGCACGCGAGCTCAAGGTCACACACTCCCACACATAAACAAATAATAAACGCTTTATCTTCTACCCTCCATTTGTTTCTGCAGCAGAAACTGTGATCTGAATCACTAATTACTATCGGTGTTTGCCTGAGGCAAACAAATCAACGCTGCACTGTATATACATTATGCTAATATAACCTTAAGATGGTATATTTAATTTCTGCAGCTGCTGTTTGAGCAATGCTCTGCTCAAAGACGTGGATGTCCTGTGTGGGAAATAAAATATGTGAACTATAAAAAAGGTTGAAACGTATTTTTTGGGATACGGGAATTACAATCAAAGTAAATATCTGTCTTCATTACTAAACTGCACGCTCTATCCTATATTACTTGCCTTGTATGATATCAAATACATTTTTTAAAGGAATAGTTTGACATTAAGAAAATATACGTTTTCCCTCTAGCCAACAGTTAATTGTTATTTATACACACTGTTTTTTGTAGAGACTGTTAATTCTCTTTAGGGATGTTGATGAGCAGATTTCAAGTCAAGCTAGCCCTTTCCCCCTGGTTCCAGTCTTTACGCTAAGCTATGCTAACTGGCTACTGGTTGTAGCTTTAAATGTATCATACATGATAGTGGCATCAAACTCCTAATACAACCCTCCCCAAATAAGCATATTTTGCAAAATGTTGAAATATTCCTTTAAGCTAACATCCGTGTTGTGAGAGTTGTTGTTTTTTTTTTTCCAAACAGACACTCCAGAAATCTAAATGAAATTCCTGACCCAAGAAAAGAGTCATTGTCATATTCACATCTGTTTTAGTCGATTCTAATCAACACACTCACAACACACTGATGACAATGCGTTTATAGGAAACAATGGACCGAATTGATTAGCACCACTTCAAGCCGCTCCAATTCATTTGCACTCACAGCAGCACCGAGGCCCAATCTTCAGGAGATTGGAGAGCGATGATTAGAGTCTCCTCTGAAATTTAATGTGGGTTTCAAAAGTCAAGACATGAAGCAGACGCACACTGTAGAGGTGTTGAGATCGGATTGAAAAACAACCTAAACCCTTAAAAAGATTAATTAACACTTTCTGTATCTTTAACATGATTACTTCATTAGCACCATAATTTCCCACTTGAATCCTGAAATCTCAACGGCTGGAAAGAGCTTTTTAATAATAATTTTGGCCAAATAGAAAGTAAATGTATCAGCAGTAATGGGATTGATTAATTAATTAAGAACGAGTGGGAGTGGATTTGGGGTCTTGGCTAGAGAGGAGAAATATCAAATGACGGATTAAGATACTAAAAACAGGCTGTATCCGGAGCCACCTACTACATACTACTTTTTATAGCAGTGCGCAGTATGAAACTGTTATGAAACTGTTAAATTGATTTATTTTGCAGAATGCCAGGTCAGGCTTAGCTGGTTTCCAGTTTTGGAGAAGTAAATGATGACTGTGTAACATCCCCTCATGCTCTAAAAAAAAAAGAAAAGAAAGAAGTTATAAATGTGGATTTTTATGATATTCATGAAGATGAATATTTATCTGAAAGATGGATTAACATCTGATGACTGGAAGGAACCAGATTCATCGCTGTTTTGTTGCATTACTTCACAGCAAATGTAACGTGAGTTGGAGCTCGTTCTCCTGGTAAGATATTTCTGTTGCTTTGGAAACATTATCCTTGTTATTCTTGCTCCAGTCAAACTGTGTGCCTTTTCATAAAGCCTGCTGACTGATGCTATATTTCTTCATGTAAATGCCCATACTGGTTTAGTCTTATTTCCCCCCTTAATGCAATGTAACGCATCAGTATGTACTACTAGTATAGTCGCCGGTTTTGAATACAGCAACATACGCTGGATGAACAATTACCCATGAGCCTCCGGAGCCAGGCCGAGGCATGCAGACAGAGTCATGGGTGGTCAGCGAGTCGACACAGTAACAAGCTGTGAGCCAGCGGCCTTCTGGAAAGAGGCAGCCAAGATAGACTGCAGACTGCGTGAGAAACAAAGGCTGTATTCAGAACCGCCTACTACATACGACCAACCAACACAGTATGCAGGACACCGGATCTGCACCAAAATTTAATGGGTTCTTCCTTGGCCCATTCCCCATCCTCCCACCAAGTTTCGTTGAAATCCATCCAGTAGTTTTTGCGTAATCCTGCACACAAACCAACCAACCAACCAACAGACAGGGGTGAAAACATAACCTCCTTGGCGGAGGTAACAACAGAACGCCTAATGGCAAACCCCCGCTTCTGTGTAACATCCCCCTTTTGCTCTAAAAAAAAAAAGTTATAAATGTGGATTTCCTTGATTTTCACAAATATGAACATTTTCCTGAAAGACAGATTAACGACAACTTGAAGGAACCTAATCCACTGCCGTTTTGTCGCATTACTTCACTGCAAATAATAGCTGCATAATGTCAACAGAATACGTCAGATAATGTAATGACACAATAACAGTGGGACAAATATACTGTTGTGGGCCTGGCTTCCCTCCGCTGCGCTGTTGCTGACGTCGTCTGCTGCGTTGGCTTTAGCCATCAATTTTCATAAAACTACAGTTGATTTCTTGCCTAAAAAGTTCTCAGAAGTAAAATTAGTGATAAAACAGCACAAAATGTAAAAAACGTTCTGTTTTTTGCTCGACTGGTTGTTGCAACCGTTCCTGCGCTATGCACTGTTGGACACAGTAAGCGAGGTAGACTGGTCCGATGCATACTGATACATTTTTCCGAATCAGTATGACATCCAGGAACTGCAGATTTCGCTTTTGTTTGCATACTGCATACTACATTTTAGCCACATCAGTACGTACTGTTTCGAATACAGCCAAACACTCCATGATTGGCTGCTGGTGGTTTTACAGCAGTGAGGAGTATAAAAGTAAATGATAGTGGCTGGTATTAGAACTGAAAAATAACAGGTATTACAGGCTATGAATGGAGCTGCAGAATCATTTTTTGATCCATATATTTTGGTTTGGGGCTGCAGAGTAATGTAAAGGTCTGAGAACCTGAACAGAAATGACCCAACAAAGGGCTGTACCGAGGAGATGTGAGACTCTTGGGAAATCAACATAATGAAACCTTCTCACCTGAAAACGATTCAGACTGCCGGGGCGTGATTGCCTTTCATCTGGTCGTCTGGATCAGACGCAAAAATGAGTCGACGAAAAGAGTGAGGAGGATTTAAAAAGCCTGTAAAGATCTACCAGTGGTGTTATACAGTGTGTTTTAGACTGCTCTGTTGCTTCAAGTCATCCACTGTGCAGGAGAAAGTCCTGAATGCTTCCCATTGAAAAGCTGTCCACTGAGGGAGGAGGAGAAGTTAACTAGACATGCATTTACCAAACTTTTTCTCATCCTTTTCTATAGTATTATTGATTATCATGGTGGAATAAAATAGGTTCCACAAAGCATAAAGCTCCCCTTTGTGCGCCTTGTAAAAGTTGTTTTCAAATGTCAAAGTGGCCCATTGCTGCACCTTGTGGACGCTGCGAACAAAACAAACTCCAACGACAACTGTAGTTCTCTCCAACTGAAGTTGTGGTAGTTGTGTTCTGCTCTGCAAGCACAGAGGACAGTAATTAGCCAATTACACCCAGACTCCACCGAGCACACTGGGAGCTGATAGCAGCCATTCTAGACAATGCTCGTATTTTCCACCAGGTGCACCACGCCGCATTTCAGAAGCGACCCAGAAGCGGGACGCTCTGCTCCGCGGAGAATACGTGCCTCTTCTATTTTTGATGGAAGCTGCATAAAATGAATAAAGCAGATCAGATAGAGTCAGCCTTGATGTCAGACACAGAGAATCCGGTCAATTTTCAAAGTAAAACAACCTGTGCAGACTCTGGAATGTGTTAAGTACTGTATGCAGGGTTCTCACTCAAGGTAGAAGCCCAAAAATCAAGGAAACACATTTTGTTGACTATTCTGAGTCAACAAAATCGGCATGCCTGACACCCTGCTTCTGAAACTCTCTCGGTGAGCCTGTATGAAGCCATGTGGAGGACGGAACAAAACCAAAAACATAGAGACGTGCCTGGTAGAACCAGGGGGGTTATGCATCAGAATGAGTTGAAGATGACGCCATAATTGAAAACAAAGCTTTCAACAAGTTAAACAAAGGTGAGATTTATGGCAGTCACGAGAGGTCATCGCACTGCAACTTGCATGCAAACAGACAAAAAACTAGCAGTGAAGCACAAGCAAATTAAGAAATTATTTTAATCAACATGTGCAGTATTTAGGAAACATGCTGCAAATACAGACAACACAACCAAATACACATGAAACATGGTCGCAATACACAAAGTGACAACTGTGTTGAAAACGGCTTGGAAAGGCTTCTTGTTGTCACAGTTTGTGACTCATGAAGTCATGAAATCACAGAGGGATTAACACCGAAATTCGATGGTACTCGACTCTTGTTGTTGACTCTTAAGCTGAAATTATACTTTCCCCATCCGCGAGTGCGTAAGGACCTACTAGGGTCAACGTGACATAAATGTCATCACCAGAGGGTGTAAGCTAAGGCTCTCTGCAAAGGTCCGCGTACCTCAAACTTTTTGTGTCTGCAACAAGCTGCAGAATACCTCTGAGATTCCTCAAAGCAGTAAACAGAACTGCTACGTGTCCGTCATGTCTGCAGCTGTTGGCATCTGTCCATGTATTCAATGGTATGTCGCTGCTGTGTACTGCGGATATATTGATATATATACATTTTTTTACTGGCACATGTTGCTGCTGACGACCACATAAGAGCTTACTGTATGTGCCATTGACAGATGCTACATTTTTTACCAGAAGGAACTTTGCAAATCCGGTAGCTTATGCTGTAACATTATACTGGACGATAACCACTTATTGTAGGCAACTGTCACTTGTTAACACTTACTGATGTCAAAGCTAGGAAGGTTATACATGGCTACATATTAGTGCTATATGGCAAGTATAGTGCCTTGGACAAAGTTTGACCATTACCGCTAGCAATCTGCCAGTGGTCATCGAGTCAAACTATAATTTTTATTTATGTATTTAAAATAGGAAGTGATGTTTGTCAGTGGAACAGCAGCGATGTAATCGTATCGTTATGACAGCAGTGGAAAAGGAGTGACGTACTTCATCTTCATATCTTCATATGCCACATGTTGGCCGAAGAGCAATGACATACCGCTGTTAAATAGGCACAGTGGTGCTTAAACAATAGTGACACACCATCAGTATAGCCCGGGAAAAGTGGTGTATGACAGAGAAACAAGAGACAGCCACTTCTCATTCTTGGTGCTGCTGCACAGAGGAAGCCACAGAAACATTTGCTTAGACATATGTTGGCGTTACAGAGCAGGGTGATGGAGGCAGACTGAAAATTGAATAAAAATGTCCCAGCAGAGGTCATATTGGAGCAGTGCGACACAATAAATATAATGAAACAATCGTCCTGACAGAATGAGGACTGCCAGCAGCACATAAAGTGACTGACCATGGTGCAGCATGATGGACATTAAAAAGCAGCAGATCAAGTGGCAGAACACGGAGGATTGTTTGTGCCAGAGTGAAGTGGCTCCTACAGACGACAGCGAGATCCAAATCTAATACACAGGTAATGGAATGACTCTTCACATGTGATGGAAAGAGCCTCCAGTCTCCGATTGTGGCGAATGGAACAAACAAGCAAATGATGTTGAAATGAATATGGATCAGATCTCATTATCACTGCAGGTGTTTACTTTCAGCCATGCGTGAATTTATCTCCTCTAATTAGCCGTGTGTGTGTGTGTGTGTGATGTGAGGATATTACAGTGTCGCGTTAAATACATGACACTTTTCATCTGGGCGGAGAAAGCAGTTTGGTGTCAGGTGGCTGAATGTGATTATGAAATAATGTACGCTCTGATCTGTGCCATCTGCTCTGGTGGTTTCACTGGTTTTTATGGATCAGAGGAGGCAGATAGAAGCCAATGGATGAAAAATACTGCTGTAATACAGGGTGACATGACTGCAGCGGCTCTGTGCATGCTTGTGTGAACAACACGTGTTTATCTTTTGGTTTCTGAGAATAAATTTGATTTCAAGATCTCAAAGGGGAGATTAACAAAGTAAATTTTGTGAAAAGAATTGGAAACATTTACATCTTGAGGAGTTGTGGGACCAGTTACTGTTTGTTATTCTAATGGGTCTTTTCCTACACATGTGCCATTTCCATTACAACAGGGCTACACATTTGAAAGTGTGTCTTTAACTGATAGCGTGCGTGTCCTTAGGTGTATACGGTATAGAAGCAGGGGGTTGATCGAGGCTGTGACATAAAGAGCGGCTGTAAAATGTTGGATAAACACGTTTCATTTCCTCTGTTATTATTTTTGCTGTGTTTCTCCATCACACAGCATGGCAGGTAAAGGAAGTTGTTTACCTCTTAGAAGAGAGCTAAAGAGGTGTTTATGCTTGTACTCTTCCTCCCTGCAGCATTAAAGGATAACCGCTAACAAAGCTCCGCTAATTCAGTGTTAAACACACATAATTTTCGATAAAGGTCCCCTGCTATTTTGTTATCTAAAAGCTTTTATTATGAAGCAACAAAATCACTCCTGCAGCTGAAAGTGAACATGATGAAACCGTAAATTAAAGCAGATATCTGAAAGTACAAACAGGGATAGAAACTAAACTTTAAAGCAGAGAGATTCAGTTAGAAGCTACAAAAGTACGGAGAGCTGAACACACGGCGAGTTTTTAAAACGTCTTTCTCTCTGGTCTCCTGCACATGAGCTGAAACTCGAAAACACACGCCTTTTTGAGGGGGAGAATGGAGGTCGTTACAGTTTGGCTGCGGTCGACGTCCAGTGGAAAAGCCCCATAAATGTGACTAATTTAACTTGTTATGTGGACTGGGTTCTGGTGCAAGACCCCATAACACCCCTAACCCTATACCTCACATCCATTGTCCATAACCTGCAATAATCATTGATAACATCGTACATTTACTCACAGAAACGTTTGCATGCACAATTATCCTTTATGTGTAAAGGCTGCACGGCAAAAACAATCATTACCTGGGAGGCAGTCAGACAAAATCAAAGTGACAGAAGCAAGTGAAGTGGGTCTCAAAACGGATGACCACCCAGGATGACAAAACTAGACAAAGCTGGAAAGAGAAGGAAATTACACAACCTGGGTGATGAGGCCAACAGGTGGACAGGTGAGGAATAGCAGGGTCTGGACAAAAGAAGAACAAATGTAGTCAGAAAAACGAAATGAAACCTCCACAAACTGTACCAACGCTTGATGGATTAATCCATCAAAGCTCCACTCAACCTGCAACAACATGATTTTTCATTTTCATGAATACACAGGAGTGGCAACACGTGACGTCTCGGATGTGTGCAGCATGTGGCCTGATTAGTTCACCGTCTGCATCATGATGCCGCCTTCCGAGAGGCTCTTCAGCTGCAGGTGTGGCCCCCACACAGCTGCTTATGTTGCTTAATGGGCCGGGCCGCCGTTGGTGCTCATGCAAATTTCCCTCCATAAATAAATGGAAAGAAAACAGCTGACTGCTTTTTGAAAGTCATCTTCCGGGGTCGAGTTTCAAGACAAACTCCGTCAACCACTGGAACCGACCAGGTATCTGTTTCCGATGAGGATCTGCTGCCCCGTTGTGTTTGGTTTTGTGAAACCTGATGGGATGGTGTAGGCTTTGGTGCATCTCTGCAGATGTTCCCAATTCAAATCCAATATTCCCCCATTTCTGTTCTTGCAGTCATTTTCATGTTCATATCAAACTGTTTTTAGAGCTGTAAAAACCCTGAGGAGCATTAAGCCGTGCCAACTCTTATCAAAACCCCTCCAAAGCTGGAGCTGAAAACAAGCCAAACCGCAGCAGGCCTGTTGAACACGGAGACGCGGTGGGGGTTGATGTAACAATATGCTTTACTGTGTGGGTGTGTTTTCAAGTTGAACCGTGACTGAACATGAAAAGCCCACAGCAAAACCAGGTTGTTGTTTTGCTTCCCCTGGTGAGTCTCCGGAGGTCTCCTGCGCAGTCGAGAGCAAAGAGGGGCACAAACAAGAATGAAATTAATTTGGAGGCAACACAAGGCTGAATTATTAATTAGTTAGCAATGAAATCTCTCAGGATGAAGCACAACAGAGCTCCTTGCACAGCCAGTATTTATTTTTCTTATGGAGACTTAAAACTCACTTACACTTCAGTCGGTGCTTTAAAGGGGCGCTCCACCAATTTTACACATGAGGTGTAAACAGCTGTATGTTGTCTTAGTGGCTCTGCACATTTCATTTTTTAAACAGAATACAGAAATTACAAATGTGGGGTTTGAAAGAATGTGGTGGGGCAAAGGAGGCAAAGACAGTCGAATGAAAGACAAGGTCCAGTTGCATTATGGGAAATGAAGGATCCAATGTTTTTAGAGTAAAGTAAGAATATCTCAACCTCTGCTGCTTCAATTTTGATCATTCTTTAAAAAAAAAAATCTCTGTATGAAGTGTGAGTGCAATACTTGACAGTGTTTGCTGTCAGGGCTCCTCGGCTGAACGACCTGCTTGAGGAATTCCAGCTTGCTACATCAGTTTCTTCTTTTAAATCACTTTTGAAGATTTATTTATTTTTATCCAAAAACTTTCTTACAAATTTTGCTTTTAATTTTTATGGCTATTTTTGAGCTACACTGTATCTAATTCTTGATTCTGCACTTTAGTTTTGCCCTGCTCTATTTTAATTCAGCCATTGTTGTTACATTTTATTATTGTGTTTTATTTATGTTTTTAATTTTACATTTTTTATATTTTTAAATTTTTGTGTTTGTTGTAAAGCACACTGTAATGTGCGTTTTGATAAGTGCCATACAAATAAACTTCTTCATATTATTAATATATATAATATATATAGATCTTCAGAGTATTTATGGAAAAGGCCACAACAAAGAGTGTAAAATGGACTTTCCTTGATTTTTCAGATGATTTTAACACAATGGAAAACAACACATTTAGTTGACAGCATCACGTCTCTTGGTTAACGTAGCTCTATTAGCTATATACTTCTCTGATTCTATATGTCAGTATGAGCTGTACTGATCTGATGATGTACAATATGTTTACTATGTCTCAGCAGCGTCAACCAGAAGACAAATTCTCGCACATTTGTTGTACACGATGATCACAGTGATTCTGATGGTGGTTCATCGTCCCACTCGGGAGGTCATTTATCACCCGGCCACTCTGAGGTTTCAGCGTGGAAAGTTCCCACAGAAAACTGCCTTTCTCGGACCTACTGAAATCTGTCTCTGTCTCCTGCAGTTCAGACTCTTGTAAACTAATAATCCATCACTGTGCTCTGACCTCGGGACATAAACAGCATCAGTGATCTGTTTCAGGGACACGGAGTGAGTAATGGCACAGAAGCTGTGGACGACCTTTAGCGCCCGGTCTGACTGGCTCCTGCTGTTAATATGGATGAG
This sequence comes from Hollardia meadi, assembly GCA_037974645.1. NCBI lineage: Eukaryota > Metazoa > Chordata > Actinopteri > Tetraodontiformes > Triacanthodidae > Hollardia > Hollardia meadi. Next base: position 20,562 of record JBBPCS010037095.1, read on the forward strand.
TAGAAATATGGATCCAGGTGTCTGAATATGGAAATGATTAATGCTCTGATTAGATATAAAACTCAGTGAGATGGAGCTGTGGCTAAACTGGATTTACTGATGAGTACAGCGCGAGGGTTTAGTCTGGTGGAGCATTCTGCTGAATGTGGTGGATATAATGATAAAACAGTGTGGGTGGTGCTGTTACGACGAGCTTTAAGTTGCTCTGATGCCACCGAGATATTTGCTGTGCGTGGCGAATTAATCATTCTGACTGTTACTCCCCATCAGTGCATGATGATGCAGCAGATGATAAATATGGAAATAATTACAAATCTGAAAATAAAAACATACTGTAGGTGGTGAAAATTACAAAGCAGGAACAAAAGTGATCTGACGTGAATAGACTTATTTTTTTCAGTTTGAGGGACATTTAACAATAATTACATTCATTTACACATTTTACTGCAATATGCAAACCTGTATTAATGTGCTTTGTTACTTTTATGTTTGTACTTGTATAGACACTTGGTGGTTTGTGTACCGATTCTATCTATCTATCTATCTATCTATCTATCTATCTATCTATCTATCTATCTATCTATCTATCTATCTATCTATCT
>JBBPCS010037140.1:0-18791 GCA_037974645.1 Hollardia meadi
CACCCCTTTCGTTTTCAATATGGGCAATCTAGTTAGACTGTTTACGTCGCTGACATTACGTCGCAACACAATTACGTTGCTGCTAGACTGTTTACATTGCTGATGTCGCACCGATGGTGCGTTGCTACTGGCAACTAGCTAGCTACTGTACAGTTGGAAAGCGATGCGGTAGCCACGGCGCCACCGAAAAAGAGGGCAAAAAACTACATATTTCACCCAGAATGGGAAGGACAATATTTATTCACGTTAATTAGACAAAGACAAATGCATGTGCTTGCTGTGTTGTCAAACACAGGCCCTGTGTAAAAAAGGAAATTTGGAGAGACGCTACCGCACCAATCACCCAACGTTTGAGGAGAGCTACCCACCAAAGAGCAACCTGCGAGCAAAGAAAGTGGCAGATCTAACGAATGAACTGAGGGCACAGCAGAAGATCTTCAATCGGCCAGTGGATCACAATAAGGCGGCTACAGAGGCATCCTTCCGTGTAAACCACCTTTTGGCAAAACACAAGAAGCCTTTCACCGATGGAGAACTCATAAAGGAGGCCATGACCATCACCGCAGACACTCTATTTGAGGGCTTCAAAAACAAACATGAAATCGCTGCAGCTCTGTCTTGTGTGCCACTGGGTCCCCCTACTGTTACACGGAGGGTGAGGCATCATCAAGCGACATGAACAGGCAAGTACTGGAGGACTTGAAACAGTGTGAATACTATTCGGTACAGTTTGATGAGTCGATAACCCATTTTCCAAACTTAGAAAAAATGTTGCAGTGCATTGGCGACCAGAAGGCTTTCCAGCCAGAGCACTACAGTGTCCAATTGGACACACTGTCTGCCGAATTTGACCGCAGATTCAAAGAGGTGGACGAGATGGAGAGCATCCTCTCCTTCATTTCAACCCCCCTCTCGCCCATCAACGTGGAGCTGGTAGCTGAAAAATTCGAGGAGGTGTTCAGTTTGCCAGCCGGAGTTGACATGGAGATACTGGATCTTCAGAATGACATCATACTGAAAGCAAGGTCAAAAGACAGTGACTTCTGGGGCCTTGTTAACAGTGACACATTTCCTCTTCTGTTATCCTGTGCACTGAAAGTGAGGGCCTACTTTGGGTCTAGAGAGAGAGAGAGAGAGAGAGAGAGTGGAGTGAGTGGAGTGAGTGAATGAGAGATTGTGTTGTCAACAATAATTGTAAATGGTAAATATTGTAAGTACAGACACTGTTTTGGTTCTGTGGATTTTAGAAAGACGGACCCAGTTTGTAATCCACTGGGTTTTGACTCTGGGAATAGAAAGACAACAGAGGACCCATGTTATGTTATGTACATGTGTTTTATACTTGTATACATTGTTCCAGTGTTATACTTGTGTTTCATTTTTTGTGTTAGGCTACATAAGTTGTCCCAGCCTTAATGCAAATGTGACCTATATAATTTTCACAAAACACGTTTTTATGCATTTTATACTTGCAGAAGCTAGTACATACAAATGTAAACCTTTGATAAGAATAAGATTAAAAATGAAATCCTACGATCATTATGTGTTTCATTCTTTCCCTTTTATCACTTTGATAGATTGAAGGCTGTATCTGCTGGCTTAAATGTGGGCAAAATTAAATTATATCATTTAAAAAGTAAATATTCGGGGGGTTTTCCCAGTGAATTTGAGCGGGTAGATCTAGCCTTTCTCTGTTGACATCACAGGTGATCTTGAGTAAGAAAAGGTTGGTGACCACTGCTTTAGCATTTGAGATATTAAACTTCCTGCTTTTTAATCCAGTCCCAATCCAAGAATTGAACTAAGAAGTTAAAGATGAAAAAGGTGCATTTTGGGGTTCTCAACTGATCATCAATAAAGACGTTCCTGTCATGTGAAGTTGTTGTGTTAAGGCTGGTTTATGTGGAGTGCTCTACAAAAATGACATGTTATCAACACTTTCCCTTCATGTTGTGCACATGGGGAATTCTATTATGTCCAAACTGCCATATTTTTTTGCGCTGTGTGACTAAGCTGTTTTCAATCCACACCACCTGCATTCAGCATCTCTGTCCACAGAAGCAGGCGTCTGTCAGTAGCAGCTCCTGGGGAGCTGAGAGGACAGCATCTGGCCAAACTGTCTTCACCAGGCTGACTGCCAGCAGACATTTACTGAACCAAAATATTTGTCATGTCAGCTCCACAGGAAGAAACCAACGGTGTTTGTATTTATTAATTCATCGATCGATTTTATTTCCCAGCCCACCATAACGAGTGAGGGGAATCTGCTTCTCACAAACAGACTTGGAGCTGTTAAGACTTGGAGACATAATCAGTCAATGTAGATACGGTTAAAATTAAAAACTTACAGAGTGGGACATTTGTGTGATTTAGACAGCTGTCTGTGCAGATTAAACTTCAAACAGCAGGCTGACACCCTTCAGTGTGAGCTTCAGCAGGAGGTCCAACAGAAGACACTCCTTCAAAAAGAACATGAGGAGTGGAAAGAGACCCTTAAACACAGCCAAGAGACCTTCGCAGCGGATGCTCCAGGTAGACGGGGAGAAGAACAAGCTTCTCCAAGAATAGCTAGAGGGGGTCAATGTTTCATATCATGAGGACTTCGTAAAGCTCCCGGAGACAACAAAGACACCTTTGATATGGAAACGAGCACGGCACTTTCTTGGGTTGAGGAAACCAAAGAGGTGGAAGAAGAAGTGTCATCTGTCCATCCATCCATCAACATCAACATACAGAGACAATCTTAGGACCCTTTCCACAGAAGACATTTTGTTTTGTCATAGCATGACAAGCCAAAATGTCTCCAGTGGAAAAGTTTCTATTTCATATTTAATAACCTGACAGATAAAAAAATAAGTCTGCCAGGTGAGGCTGGCATGGTGGTGCAGTGGTGATCACTGTCACCTCGCAGGAAGAACGTTCCAGCAGGCTGCTGTCTTTTTGTGAGGAGTTTGTATGTTCTCCCCATGTCTGTGTGGGTTTTCCCCGGGTGCTCCGGTTTCATCCCACGAATTTGGTCACAATAGAAAATCCAGAAAGGATGGATGGATTTCAAGGGAGAAAAAAAAAATTCAATGAATAAAAAAAGAAAATGAAAAAATAAATAATGAAAATATAATTTCTGCATGTATGTTTTTGTAATATTTAGTAGTTGTAAAGTTTTTAAAGAAGCTGTTGTAAAATGTAGGACCTTGTCTCTCTTAAGGAGGAAACACATTACACCCCTTGAGGGGCATTTCATATGTTGCACATGGTCAGCGATGGTCTGTGGATTATCCTGACCAACATAAAACGTATTCACTAATGAAAACTAAAAGACAACACGCTCATGCTAGCAGCTCTCTGAACTATACTAAGGTACAGCTGTACTTTGCAACTGAGGCTGATGGGAATGTCATTAGCTTTGCAAGTGTTTAATTACAATTGGTCACTTAGAAACAGGTCTGAAAGCTGATAACTGATAATTGTAACAAGACTGAAATAAATGTAGTCGAGTCAATTACATTTATACAGCCCGAAATCACAATTCCTCATTGGGCTTTACAGTCTGTACAGTGTATGACACCCTCTGTCTTTGGACCTTAGATTTGAGCAAGAAAAAACGTCCCTCAGAAAAGCTTTTAACAAGGAAAAAAATGGAAGACACCTCAGTAAGCATCACAGAGGAGGGGTCCCTCTCCCAGGACAGACAGACAAAATATACAGATTACAGTGATAAAAAGAAGAAACTAAAAGAAACAGTTACTAAGAGACATGTTTGAAGATAAAATTGTTAAAGTAAAAATAAAACCTCACCAAAATGTCAATGAAGGGTCACAATAAAATTAGAATAGGGATATCACTGTAATCTGATTTCAAAAACTGTATTTTATCAACTGGTAGTTACTGTAAAAACAAAGGGGAAAGAAAGAAAACTAACAATAAACACCAAATAATTACTGTACAGTCATGTATTGATTCTGAAATGCTTACTGTAGCATTTTTTTGCACATAGTCAGCAAGATTTGTGGATTAACAGGGAGAGTTTTTCTGTAAACTTTCAGTGCTTTGACCATGAATAACACATTTTTCTGCTTGTTTTTGACTCACTTCTAAAAGCTCATTCAAGGCAGTTATTTTTCCACCTACTGATCTAGCGTCCTCTGAAACAACAAGAAGAAGCCACAAAAACAATGGATTACTCACTTTGGTTCACTGTAATGCAAATTATAAGTTTGGGCTCTCTTACCTGCTAAGGCAAACAGCAGGTAATTGTAAAAATATAAACACGTCTGTTTCAACTGATTCAACTAATAACCACAATATTCCCAGACTCCCTTAGAAATCATGTAAAAGGTAAAGTTGTAAAAAGTGTCAGTTTGTGGCGGCATCACTGTACCAGCCTTTCTGCTGCTCCGCCCATCTTACCTGCCAACATTTAGCATTCAACTGAGTTCATCATTTAAACTAAATTTATGAAAGAAGACAACATTTTATTGATGGTAAACATCACAAATATTAAAAATACAGGGAACTTTACCCGATAATAGCCTGCTTCTCTGTTTCTCGTGGGGAAATTCCCCAGACTCCCTTAAACAAAGAAATGCGAGTCATGTGGGTTGTTGTGTTAGGAGAAATAGTCTAAACTTTATGAAACTGTTTGACAAATTCTTAGTTATTTGGTCCTTCTTATAAATTCAGCAAATGTTGTACATGAAGTTATTTCTTTCTTTATGTAAAAAACATTGTGTCTGTTTGTCCCAGTGATGCACATGTTTATGTTCATGTGGTATGTTAATGCAAAGTGTGAGCTGACCGACTCAGAGCTGTCCACTTGTGATCGGATCACCCAGAAAGGATATTAATAACAAATGTGAACAGGCTCATTGTTTTTTTTTTCAGCATTAAAGCAATCCAGTGATAGTTGTCGGTACATGGACACATTGCAAACAGGAAGTGTTGGGGAGGGTTTTAAAAAACGATATCCACATATTAAGTCAACTATAACAATTAGTTTTGGGGCTACTGCACTTAAGAGTGTGTAAAAAACTAGTTAGCATGAGAGCAGAGGAGATTAAATAGTTATTAAAAGTTAGTAGATTAATTATTAAATTAGATCCAGTTTGAAATTGAAATGAAGGGGTACTTGAGTTGTGGGGGTACTTCTTATACAAAGCACTGTTCTACAGCATCTCCAGGACGGGGTATCTTTAGTTTCAACTGGCAATAAACAAGTTTTTGCTTTAATGTATCATTAGAAAGTAAATGTTGAATTCACTATAATAATATAATAATAACCTTTATTTATAGAGCACTTTTCTAAACCCATGTTACAAAGTGTTTCACATCATAAGGATTAAAAACAACAACAATAGAGTAAGCAAATAATAAAAATCAGCAAATGACAGTCAATCAAGCAATGTGGCCAGCTGCTACGATTTGCTACGATTTGGTGCTCGGTGGCAGACAGAATTGCACAGTGAAAGCGAAGTTTTTAAGAGAGCCAGTCAGGCTGGCAGCCTGGCACAATTTCTATAGAATAAATGAATGAATAAATTCACACTTTAGTTCTGTGTTACTGGTAGTTGCTGCTCTGAGGAAATCCAAAGATGATCCGGTTGTTTTTGTGACAGCGGCAGCAACAATACCACCTGGAAACACTTGAAGGAGTATGTGTCTGTTTCCACTTGAATGCTGAATGTGAATGAAAAGGCTTATGATGCAACTCATCAGCTGGCATGTCATCCTCTAAATCTCTTTATTCTGAAAATTTAATTCACTCTGACCATCTCAATGCAAAGTCAGGTAAACGTGTAGAATGACTGACATTTATTTTCCACACCCAGTTTCTCTTGTGACACAAATGGGATGAGAGAGCAGTAAAAGGGGGGAAAAAACAGAGCTTGAGGGAATAAGAAAGAAACTTATTGGCAACTCTCTGGTGAGAGGAGTAGCACAAGATGTCACCAAATTTGCCACAAGGCAGAAAACAGTCGCTAAAGTGGTCTTAGCAGTCGACAAATCTGGTGAGAACAGTGGTAATATCTGCTGCTTGGCCAACTAATATGTACATGCTCATTATGTCATCTTGATTACGGCTAACAACCAATGCTAAGAACAACAGTGAGTGTTTTAAACAATAAATAATCACAGAACACATTCTGCGTTGGATTCATCATTATGGATTTACTTTAGAAAGACTCCAAAAAGACACTGCAGTTCATGGCTGGATTAGCAGTCCGCCAATGAAAACTATTAGAAACACTGAATAAAGCAGTTTCACGTTAAAAACTGGCGACTCATCAACGCTCTTTGGCTTTCACAGAAGTATTAGCAAAAAGCTAAAGTTAAACGGGCCATTACCTTGAATAAATTACAGATTTCTCTGGGTTTTAAAAAAAATTGATTATCTAATACTTTTTACTGGGTAATAGAAGTATTAGATATTCATAAATGCCTGATGATAGTCATAGCCTGTCTGTCTGTCTATCCTAACTTCCTGTAGTTCCCAGAACAGAGCCATACTGCCAAATATAACTTAATGCAAATGGGAATCTTTGGGTTTCTTTGACTGTAGTGGTCCTGACAGAAATACTGATCTGGGCAGAACCAAAGATTGCAACACAGACAAACAAGCTAAACTACATACCCGTGATGTGACCACCTTGGTTTAAAAATGGTTGGGCGAAAATGTGAAATGCTATCTAGTTTTCTATCATGTCTAGGCAAATATCAAGATTGATTGCAGTGCCATATCTTGCCTGAGGTAAAAATCAAACAAACCACAGTCGTATTGTTCAGTGTTTCATCTGCACTTCCACAACCCTGCTCCTCCCTCATGTTCGTGCCTCATTAGGCACTCACATGTATGTGAGTTTTAAAATATTTACACAGAAAGCACATCCTAGGTGTCTTCAGATGACAATTTAATTGACTTTGAATTGAATGAATTTAGTTATGTACAACTGTAAGAATTTTTGTTTGACATAATTCACTTTTTCTAGCATCATATGGATTAGAAAAAGCACAGTTGCACATATTGACTGTGTCTTTTTAGCACATGTGAACCAGCCAGACATGTCATCAATTTCACTGCATCACAACTGAAGCCAAAGCTTCCCCAAAGGAACGCCTCAGCCAAAAATTTGTTTCCACAGAATCTAGATTATTTACTACCTAAAACTAAATAGGCTACAATTACAAAGTCATTTTAATAAGGTAGAGCAAATGACATAAGTTGACCTTTTTCATATTAATTACCTCATATGTCAGTCTGCAGCAGTATCATACAGACAAATCCACTTTCTTGCACTCGTCAGTGATGATGAGAATTGCAGCTGTAGTTGATTTTTGTTAAGATGATAACCAACCATCATATTTAGAAAAGCAGCTGGATCGCTGGCTATCCTGACTGCTAGACAGCAGGCAGGCTGAGTCTTGTCTCCTCTGTCTCCTCACCTTATTTAAAGAGACTGCTTTCATAAACGTTCCTATGGACCAACTGAAACACACTCACATTAACTTGCAATAAACACATTTACAGTGCACACTTCCTGCATCAAAAGCTTTGACAAAACGTACATGGCATGGTGGAAATGTGTGACTAGTCTTAAAATTATTATTATTATTTTTTTAATATAGCAAGTCAAGTACACAATTTGTGTATCAGTCAACTAGTCAGAAGAGACATTTTCTTTACATTCTGCATTATAATGCTAAAAGGAGTCCAGACATCAGTATTCGGTTAACCCTGGAAAAAATAGAAATTCTGAATGCCAAAATTAGTTGCTAAACTTTTATAGTCAACGGCACCTGAATTTTTCAAATGGCTTCACGATCACCCCATTTGTGACTCCTGACACCATTCCTGAAACTAAAAGCAGGCAACCCTGTATTTTAATTTGACTGGACTAGATTATGTGTTTAATCTGCAAAATTCCAGACAATATCCACTCATGCAATTCAATATCTGTTGCAACTAAAGCTGATTACACTCCTATGATTACGTTTAGACACCTTCAGCATTTGGTTAAGAAAAAAAAAAAGTCTTAAGTGACTTGAAGCACAAGACACCACATGTTTACTTTATTAACATTTAACTAGAAACATGATCTTTCCCCAACCCTTAACCAGTATGTTTGTTAGCCATGATAGCAGCTTGGCTTATGGGATGTCATGTCCTTTTGTTTGTTGTTGTTGCAAATCCTTTGTTAATCCCCGAACTAACTAACATATTAAAATATCAATCAGTGGGAGGGGTTATTTCTGGTTCCCCTGGTTCCAGAAGATTAAGTCCTATTTATTATTTCCATAGACAACATTAGCGTGAGTAACAGTTGGGGCGCTTCGACAACTTGGATTGGTATGAAACCCTCCCAGTTAACTCATCAGTGCAAATGATTAGCAGCTGTGTTGGAATGAATCTGAGTATTTGATAAAAAGTTGCTCTGGGTATTGTAGTATTAGACCTGTCTGCCATGACAAAACATGTTTCCTCAGAAAAGAAGCTGGGATGATTAAAAGTGATGGCCACAACATTAACCTATAAAATTGTGACATTAGTGGGAGAGTCCCGTGTTTTTATGAGAATTAACACTGAGGATAAAGTTAAAAGAGAAATGATAATACAAATGGGGAAACCAGCTGCTCCTCCCAACTTCGCAACTCCATTGAATGATTGCTGTGAAATTTGGTAAAGACATAAATTTTTTTTCCAGAGAATGAGTTGTAATAACTTTGATTTCGCTGAACTTTCATCTAGCATCAAAATTTAGCCCATGTTAGCAGCCTGGGGTAGCACACGATTGTGAACATAGTAAACATCAACATGGTAGAGGAGCATGTTAGCATGCTGATGTTAGCATTTAGCTCAAAGCATCAAAGTGGAGATGAAACTGCAAACTAGAAAGACTGAGTCAAGTCAGACATTTTCTGCTTCACGAAGCGTCAGTCAAAAAAATAAACAAATGGTATGACTCACCATCAGAGGAACTGTCGGGGCTGAGCGCCACTTGAACTGGTCCAGTTTCCCTGTGCGTTGCTTTGGACAGCAGTTGGTGCCAGTTCGATTTCATATTAGTGCACCTCAGTGTAAATAATAAAATGTTATCCTTGATGTGTATGCACCACCAAGATCTTGCTCTCTTCTGTAGAGATTTGGAAACGAAGAGCTCCCTCCTCGGCGAAAGAATTGGGCTTGTTGATGATGTTAGCCTCGAATTACCAAAAGTTTTACTCTGTTTACCCCTCACCACTTTCGGAATGGCTCTTCTCCCGCTTTTGCATGTCCATTTAAGTAAATGTATTTGACCTGCACCGGCGATGCAATGTCTGTCCCACCTTGAGCAGTGGTAAGGCGCTATTGCCGAAATGTAACTTCCTGTAGCTCCCAGAACAGAGCCATACCGCCAAATATAACTTAATGCAAATGGGAATCTTTGGGTTTCTTTGACTGTAGCATGTTATATCAACTTAATTTGTAGGAGGCTGGGTTGGGTTCAGTTTATTTTCAGGTTTGTTTATATTATGAGCAGGTCAATTACCAGGACAACAGAAGCGTGACAATGATATTTACAGCGAAACTATAATTATAACATAATCACAAGGAGGTTAGCTGAATCATTTCCATGACATTGTCATCTAAAGGACAAAACCATGGGGTTTTTTTTATTTGCACATCATGTTGTACGTAGCTGCACGGACACACACACGCACGCACGCACACACACACACACACCCAACCAAGGTGTTCCCTCACAAACTCACCGAAGTTTCTTTATCCCCAAAAACATATATATATATATGTCATCACTTCAACATATTTATAAAAGGAAAATTTTATGATGACTTTGATACAGGGCTGGATTGATGCCAACAAACTGCTTTTTAATAAGCAATCTTTGCTTCTTGCTACGAAACAGCAAACCAAGACATCCAGTATAAAGCTTCATTTCATCTTTTCCATAGACGTTGGAGGTTGGCTAATTCTTTTTTGGTCTTTTAATGTCAGGAAAAAATGTGTCACACAACTATTACTACATATTTTTGTATGCCAAAAATGTTTAACATACACATTTTACTGGTTCATATTCAGTTGTAGTTGCATTCACTTCAATTACCTTGACACATTTTACAACCATACACCTCAGTGTATCATCTGTATCTCCCAGTTAAAACATTCTTCTGTTTCAAGGTTCTCTCATTCAAATATATTATATTAGTATCATATTTGAAATCAAGTTAAAGTTAAAATGCTTGTATTTCATACTTATTAATTACTGTCATACTGTTTTTGTTGAGCATGAAATCTCACTCTGGAGCTTGAAAGTCTGACAACGCAGTGTCAACTTAAGGTACACTAACTGTTGTTTTGTTTTTTTCTCAAGATTTTAACTGCATCACAATTAGTCTCTGGATGGAGTCTGAGCAAATTTAAAGTTGGAGCCTGGAGTTGATACTCAAGCAAGTGGATCTTTAGTTAAAAGCAGTTTTTTTTGGTCGAATGATTTAGTTGTTTCTTTTTTCCTTCTATGTTTTTTCTGTCTTCTTGTCTGTTTGTCAGCAGGATTATGGAAAAACTACTAGACCGATTGTCATGAAACTCGGTGGAAGGGAATAGCATGGGCGAAGGACAAACCTGTTACAATTTGGATATAATTTTTCACTTTAACAGGATGAGTACGGTTCAGTTGAGGGTTGGCAGAGGTATTCTCTCTCTGAGAGCCCTTCTAGTTGTTATTAATATGTTTGTATTTAATGTGTCATACATCTCAGGGGGCTTATTCTTTGCATTACACATGAATTGCAAAAAATAAATTTGTACAACATGGAAAATATTGACTCTAACTCACTCACTCACTCTCTTTCCTGAGAGTATGGGAGTCAGTCAGAGCTGAGTCCAACTCTGGACAGGCTGATAAATGACAGCAATTAAAGCGTTCTCATTAATGTTGTTTATAATTCAGTCCATCCACACAGGGTATTCATCATCTCTCTCTGGTACTGCGCAGACATGTGCATATGTTTGTTTATGTGTGTGAGTGCATGTGTGTAACGGCAAAGGAGACAGAGAGTGAAGCGAAGAAGAAGAAGAGAGGGAAATGGAGAAGCAGAAAGACGGACAGTCCAGCTCCTCAGTCTGTTTCTTTTGGCTTGATGCTGCTGTTAACTCGAGTGGTGTGGGAGACAGGAAGTGAAGTGGGTGAATTGCCTAATTTGAACGCACACACGCACAAAAGATCCATCACACCTGCTCACACAGACACCTGTTAATGTGCTGTCTGTCATGGTTGGAGGTTTGTTTTCTTCTTTATATATATACACACACACACACACTCATTTGTCATCATGACAAAGCTGAAGACAATTTTGAAAGAACTTTTGGGATTTATAATTTAGTATTATGATTATTATTATTATGAATAATGATGATGAAATTGGATTATATATATTTAGGGTATAACTTCACTATCAGCATCATTAAAGTGAAATCTAGCAAAAGTTCTCAGGCTGAGGCCTGTAGAACCAATCACAATTGCTTCGTAGCTCACATAAACTTGAATTCTTTATTTTTTAATGATATGTTATTGTATAGATCTCATTCATCTCAAATGCATGTCTGATGCTTTTATATAATGATATAACACTTTCAGTAAGGTGTAATTTAGCTTTTGGACCACAGACAAAAGAACTGACAACAACTGACAACACCGGAGCGCTTTCCATCGAGTGAATGTACGTCCATTCGCTCTTGTTTTACCACTCTCCCTCTTCACCTTCTTTGCAAAATATATTTAACTAATAATGATAGGTTAAAGCAGAAACATTGTCTATTGTTTAAAGTTTATATTTCACCGTTACATGCACAAGGTGATGGTGTTTTCATTCTATGCAGAAAAATCAGCATATAAACCCTGATATAACTTAGAAACTGTCTTTTTAAACTTCTGCATGCTAACAGTAGCTTACCAGCTAACGAGCTCACTAACATTATTTACTGAGGTCTCTTTACAGAAATTATGTTTATTCAGGCTATTTGTGAGGAAGGAAAAGAGCTTTGAGCTTTTTTAAAAACAAATTGGGAATGTCATTAAGTTTGGTTAAGTTTAGGCATAAAAATGACTTTGTTGGGTTTAGGAAAAAAACATCATGGTTTGGGTTCAAATCACTTCAGTTATATTACGTAAGTGACACGTTACTTATGTGATGTAAGTTCAAAACATTACGCAACGTAACTTAGGAAGATGAATTAAAATCGGTCCATATCGACGCGAACTGCGGTCTCATGGGTCAAGGGCCACTGCTTGTTTGACCCATCCACCACCACACAACCACCTCCTGACGCAGACTTTCTCTCTCTCTCTGTCATCTTACTTTGTTTTCTCTATCACATTCCTGCCTAAAAATTCCTGAGAAAAGCCTAATGCGGACGGCGTTAATTGACACGCGAAAAGCAAACAATGTGTTTTGATAGCGCGAAATGACTTCAGACACTGGCGCGTTCTTCATACGGCATTTGGTGAGAGCAGGCTGGTAATGTCTCTATATTAAACCATTTACATTAATGTAAATCTTATCTGTTAACTGCATGTTAGCTGCCAGAAATACAAATAAATATTTCCTCTCTGCATGTAAACATCACATTTATAATATCGTTACAGTCGACTTATAAACGTAAACTGTAACTAACTCCGCAACTGCACCTATTGTGACTTTCACCATTTGAACACACTGGGCTGTGGAATGTCTTTCTCTCATTATCTTCTCTTCAGACCAATTAGCAAAATCTGCTCCTGAAGGTCGGCCCGCCCACCGCACCCCTCAGGAATCCAGCGTAGTTCAAAAGACACTTGACCTGGCATCAACCCACTCATAAGCTTGCAAATAAAAACACATGCTTATTTGCATTGAAGCACACACAAAGACACACGCCGACAATCATCAAAGCTAACACACCTGCAACCACTGGTCTGTGCCCACGCAACTTGAAATGAAAAAAAGAATAGGGTGTGAAAATGAAATAAATATCAAAGACAAGATGGTATGCGAACACAGGAACAACAAGTACACACATTCCAGCAGGCCACACTTGGCTGTCACATCTGAGAAACTTGTGCATATTTCAGGTGACATCCAGCATCAAGAGATCACTGTGTTTGAGGGCATGTGGTACAACGGGTGGAGTACTGCATCTGGTGACAACCTCATTACCTCATGATCTATAAAGCGGCAAACCGGACAAAAGACGGCGAAAATTGCGAGAGGTGTTGAAGGTGCGCGAAAGAGACTGAGTTGCCACGCGAGAGAGGTTGAAGGACCATGAAGTGTGCGAAAGAGACTGAGTTGCTATTGTGCGCGAGAGAGGATGAGTTCCACCATGCTAGAGGGAACCAGTCCCACACCAGCATTCGTCTGGTCGCCGTGACATCATATCCTGCAAAACTGTGAAAACAAACTGCTGTATAGCCTGGCAACCAATCGTGGAGATGTCTGATGCATGTATTTATCTATTTTTTGACAGAATATTATTATGAATAAATAAATAAAAATATACAAAAATTGTAGATATGTGCCTTTGTTTTTGGGTGTGAATCCTAGAAGTATTGATGCTAATCATAAAGCAGAGGCCGAGTCACACAGTTCTTGTGAAGGGTGGAGCAGCTGAACCTCAGCCATGAAGTACCTCTTTGTAGGCCTATGCCTTATATTTTATGTTATGTCTTATGTTTTAGATCTCTCCCTGCTCCAACTCTGTTGACAGAAATGACCAGCTCATTATCAACCCCTGAAGCTTCTTGATAACAGCCTTGTCATGTAAACCAACAGTAATGTAGCCTGACGTAGCAGGATAATTCTCAAAGCTTGTTAGCGCCCACTGAATCAGTTTATATTCTAACACGCTACTACAAACGTTAATAACATAACTTCATAAATGACACAGTAACCATGGTACCTCTGCAGACTACATATCTACTGTAACCTTGGTGCAACCGTTTGCCTAATATCAAAGTGCTCATTCTCCCCCATGCCATTGTCTAACCAGTAAATTTGCAAGGGGAATAAAGTAATACCTAAGTGCATACTTGGGCTTTTCTGTAGGCTACCCAAGCAATCAACAAACGTCGCTAGGTAGGTAAATTGGGTGCAATCCTTTGGCAGCAAAGGAGATCAGTGCTGAATTAATGTTGTCTGTTCTTCTTTATTGATTGGGTGAAAAAACAGCGTTGTTTTGTGCATTTTATGGCGTTGTGCGTTATTGCGGCAGAATTTTTGAGATTCAACCTGTCTCGCACAGTGACTCGTCCTTTCTCGCGCATTCAACCTCTCTCGCGCAGTGACTCGTCCTTTCTCGCGCATTCAACCTCTCTCGCGCAGTGACTCGTCCTTTCTCGCGCAGTATAATCCAATCTCTCTCGCCCACCAAACAGCAATTCAACCTCTCTCGTGCAGTAACTCGGTCTCTCTCGCGCACAATTTTTGCCGGGCTTTTGTCCGGTTTGGCGCTTCATAATGATCTAACTGCTGCAGGTGTCAAAGTGACCACAAAGCATAATCAACATGGGATGGCTCACCCCAAAGTCTTTTAAGTCCAAACCTGAGTTTGTGTATCCTCCCTCCTTCAAACCCTGCCGGTCTGCTTAAAACACTTCTTTTTTTTACTATTTGTTTAATATACTGTATCATGTGAAAAGAGAGCAATGTAGGCCAACAGACAGGCGGAGACAGAAAAGAATGCAACCACAAGCAACCCTCCTCTACATTGTCTCAAGATATCGAGTGAAATCATATTGGTTGATTGACAGACTTGCCACTTAATATATATTTATAGAAGCTTTCGTCTCTGTGGGACTGACACATGAACTGTACCACAGCTAGATGTAGACAAGTCTTTCAGTTCAGGTTTGGAAAGAACGGTCAAAGTACCACATTTTTAGGTGAAATGCTCTTACACTCTTGAAAATAAAAGTGCGAACTAAAACTTTTTGGGGTCCTTCAACTTGTCCCCTTAAGAGAACACTTTGGTTCCTGGTAGCATGTAGCATACATGCTACAGATTCTGGTACGTGGACATCAGTTCTTTCAGACATGACAGTGATGCAGGAACTTTGCTATGAACATGCAGGAGACCTTACAACCACTGAGAAAATTGATCACGGCCTCTGAACCAGCCACGCCAGACTGTGGAGCTCACCACACCAACCAGCCGTCAGGCTCCAGAAAGAGGAAGAAAGCATGCTTTCAAGCAGCAGTCACCTGCCCTGATATAACATTGAACAGCACTGCCCAGCAATTAAGGCACCGGTAAATCATCAGATCCAGCTGGTGGCAATTTAGTGGGCAGGAGGAAACCTAACCTGCCCCTTTTTTTTTAGCCAGCAACATGCCATTTATTTCACAAAGCTCTATAAAATCAAAATTTGTAACAAACTGTCACAAGTCTTAGAGAAACAACGTTGACATAAAGATGATTAATACCATTAGGAATAGACCAAAATGTCCATGAATAAAGTAAAGAACTAGAACTCCACTTGGACAACAAAAAAGTCTGGTGAAAATCATGCATCTCCCATATGGGAGCATTAATAGAGAGATGTCTCACCAGATGATTTCCTTCTCCTTCTGTAAACTCAGTGAGCAAGTGGTGAAGGTATCCAGTGAAAACAGAAACGACAGTCTGTTCCTGCCCGGCAGCTGCATTGTCTTCTTTAATCTCTCGCAGCCTTTCCACAATGGTAACTTAAGTGGTGCTCTGCTTTATGGATTCAGGGAGCCACCCGAGCGATTCCAGAGTGGCTGGGTATCCAAATCTCCTCAACATCTCCACTATACCTCCTTCTTTCTCGCACAGATGAATCTGCGCTACTGTTTCCACTTTTTCTTGGCATTGTCTCTATTCATACTTAGAGCAGCTGAAATTTAATTCCAAACATTTTCAATTGCATTCCTCTCTGAATGACGAGGTGATGAGGTGCCATAAATATCCCGATACATTCGGATATGTTCAGGCCAGAGTAATGGACTTGCATTTATATAGCGCGTTTCAAGTCTACCGACTCCTCAAAGCACTTTACAACACTTGTCACATTCACCCATCGACACACACATTCATACACTGGTGGCAGAGACTACCATCTAAGGTGCCACCTGCTCAACAGGAGCAGTAACCATTCACACATACTCACACACTGATAGCTATGCCTTCAGGGGCAAATTGTGGTTCAGTATCTTGCCCAAGGACACTTCCACACACTGACTGCAGGGGTCCAGATTGAACCCCAGATCCTCAGATCAGTGGACGACCGCTCTACCTCCTGAGACCATTTGCATGCTGCTAGCTCTCCCCCTCCACCAGCCACATTACAAAGAAGGCTTACATTTCCCATCCTGCCTTAGTTCTGGACTGAGTAGTTGTTGTTTTATCTAACTATAAAGCAAAAAATATCTGTTTGTCTGTCCTTTGATTTTCTTAAAAACATGTATGGCTGAGGACCCAAGGAAGTGCAATTTTGAGAGTGAAGTAGTTTAGATGACCTATAACTAATTATTTATTAATTTTCCGGTTTTTGAGTGTTTGATTTTAAACAGCACAGCTTTTCTAGCCTTTATTGATCAACCGGCATGGAGCTCACACTGAAAGCAAGAATGGAACCCCTGGTTTGTTTTGTGTGGTCAAGTTCCTCTACAATGTTGGTAAAAACAGCAGCATTACATTATGCAGTTCTGCTATGAATGGAAAATGAGAGGGGGAGCTGCAGATTGCTGGGAGGTGCTGACAATCTGCAGACTACAGACTAGTTTTAGCCACAACATGTAAAATATTACTCCAATAATATTAAGACAAACTCACTGTAGTTCCTAACAGGTTTTCTAAAAGTAGCCATGAGGGAAATTGGACCAAGGAACTAGAAAAATTTGTCCAGATTACATAATTGGCCATTGCCAACAAATTCTGAGTTAAAATCAGGCTTAACCCGGAGACTTTGTGCTCAAATTTAGAGTCAGTACCATAGACAAAAATAAATAAATAAAACTGGATAAAGGTGAGGCTGGTTGCTGATGTTGTAAAAAGCATCTGCTGTACAGTAACGTTAGCTTGTCACTCATGTGAGCCACCGTGAATGAATGAAAGACAGTCAAGTCTAAAAGGTACTTTAGGATTACAGTGTGTGAGTTACATCTAAATTATTTTTTACTAATTACATGTTGTTTGAACTTGTTATTGGACAAATGACACCCTGTTTGTGCTCACACTGTCTTATTTGTAGGACAGTAGGAATAAAGCAGCCCTTCACCATCTGACCTGGGTTTGTAGCACATACCGTATGTCAGCAAGCTGCTGAAGTGTCCATGAGAAAATCACTGAATACCTACAGTTGGACAAGCTCCAGACGTTCTGTTTGAGCAAAACAAAAGGCTTTGGTTCTGGTCTCATTCACCCGTACCACTTCAAAACATTTTGCCCACAGTGGTGAGAATGATAATTATGAGGTATTTCTCTGTTTAGAAGTGGTTCAGTTTAACAGGCAATGATGATTTACAGGCAGCTTCTCCAAGTAATCCTCAGGACTATTCAAAGATTAGCAGATTCCTTTTGCACACATGCTACAGATGAATGAAACATGCATACACATGTATATGCCTGCATTCATGTGTATAATGTGTCCAACTTAAGTATTTTGTTGTGTTATGTAATGAACTCATGCTCTCCTTTCCTTTAAATAAACAGTTATCAAGCCTTTAAGCAAATACGTTTCATACCTGAATAGCAAAGAGGAAGCTTTGACTTTTTTTTTAGATTTTTTTAAAAATTGATACATTAATCTGTGTTTTGTTCTCTAGCCACGCCACCACTGCTGCAGGAGCACAATGTGCTGAACACTGTTTGACTGACTGTTAAGCACACATAGTTGGATTCTGTTCACTGTAAAATTAAAATTAACAAAGTCTGTTAAAGATTTGGAAATGTAACTTTATTATACTACAAGTTGTCCAATCTATATATGTTGGATGTCAGCGTCATTACTTTCAGAATTTAGTGCTGATGATAATCAGGCCCACACAGAATCTGCGCCCGAAGAATTCTGACAACATATCTGCAGATTTTCCGCAGATTTTTAAACAAATAGAGATGGTGCTTGTTAAACAAGCCCACCCCCTTATGCATGTGTGAGAGTCGTGTGTTGTTTTCAGGTAGCATTAAGATCAAAGTTAGTGGTGCAGTGCAAATATATACAATACTACTATATACATATAATAGACTATATACTATACAAGCAAAAAAAAATCCCCAGATTTCTCTTCTTTATCACCAAAAACTGTTAAAAAAAATTAATGTATTTATTATTATTATTAATAATAATAATAATAATAATAATAATAATAATAATAATAATAATGATAATAATGATAATAATAATAATAATGATAATAATAATAATAAATAAAAATAAAAAGTTCACAGATTCCATTTGTGGAATCCCAAATGTGTTTTTAGCCAGCTCTATGGAAGCAAATGTTGCTCTGTGGTCAGTTGGGTCCAGACTAAAACATGTGAAAACTATTGGAGGGGTTGTAATGAAATTGTGTACATTAAAATAAATATGCTTAATACCATTAGGAATAGGTACAAAATGTCCATGAATAAAGTAAAGAACTAGAACTCGACAACAAAACCAAAAAAAAAGCCTGGTGAAAATCATGCATCTACACATGTCCATATGGAAGCATTAATAGAGTGATGTCTCACCAGATGATTTCCTTCTCCTTCTGTAAACTCAGTGAGCAAGTGGTGAAGGTATCCAGTGAAAACAGAA
>JBBPCS010037151.1:0-21154 GCA_037974645.1 Hollardia meadi
ACACTCAATCTGTGCAAAAATCTTTTTTAATGCAAGCTTTCGGTCAGAGACCTTCTTCAAGGCATAAAAGGCAGCCTAACAACAACTGACAAAAAAAATATCTGACACACACACACACGCGCACACACACACACCTCCCTTTTATTGAACAGCTTTTTGATGAGGCCCGCTTGTGTTAATGCTGCATTCATGTACAGTACTATGGGAAAGACTTAACCTCAAAGTGAGGACATAAAAGTCTTCACACATTCTTTAAGTGGTCATTGAAGTTCTTGGACTTGTCCTGCTACAGATGATTACTCTCAGCTTTATTCCAAACTTAACGCACATAAACTGACTTCATATTTTACACCAAAGTTCACACAGTGAAGTTAGAGTCACAACAAAAGCTCCAGCGTGCAGCTGAAAGGAAGACTCCCGCTCTACATCTACAGCCGTTCATCATCTCAAAGCAGAGGTGAACTATTAGTTTTTAAGACGCTTCGAGGGAGAAGACGGTCTTTTACATATGGCGTGAATGCATGTCTCTATTCCTTTGACACACACGTACATTCAGCTCCCTGGATGTGAGATGGCAGAGGAATAACAGCGCACACAAACAGCAGAAGAATAAGTGAGAAGCTGAATGAGGAGGAAGAAGAAAGGCCCTCTACCTGCAGCACCGGCCTGCGGCCTGACAGTGACTTGGCTGGCAGAAGGGGAGGACAGAGCTGGCTGGAGCCAGCCATCAGCTCCTGGTACCACTGCTCTAAATCTAGCTTGGAGAGGTGAGGCCTACTGCCCTCAGACTGGTACTAGAGAGCACACAGAGGAGCAGCAGAGAGAGACAAGACAGGGTGGAGGAGAGAAGAGGAAGACAAAAAGAAGACAAGAAAAGACAAGAGGAGATTAGAAAGCATTCACAGACAGCACGAAGAGGGTGGAGACATTTGTTTTATACACCCTAAAAAGCTGTAATTACGGTGTTTTCAGTCATTGAAAATGATTTTTAAATACCTTCAACACTTTATTGTTGTCAGCTGCATTATGCGTTATAGCCTCCAGCCGCCATATCCCTATTTTACATGTCTCTATTCTAATTCTATGATGCTGCTGCAGTGACCCAGTTTCTCAAAAGAACATTTAAGTTTTCATCTCATTTTTATGTTTTTCTTCAGTTGTCTTTGGAGCCCGACACATACAGAAAGGATAACTAGATTTACTTTGTTTTCTTGCTGCCGTATTCTCTGAGCTTTTAAGAATGTATCAGTCGAGAGACCGTCTCTTCTGTCTCAACTGTTCAGAAATCCCTTTTTAAACAGCTGATTGAGACATGCTGCTGGACAGGAAAATGTCTAGTATTATCCTGGAACACCTGAAGCAATATAAGTGAACATCAGTAAGTACCAGTAACAGATTTCCCTTTTTTGTGTCCACGCATTTGTTTCACTCTCTTGGGAAAAGATTCCAAAACCGATTGTAGCATCTATCCAAAAAAATAACATAATATACGGACAAATTTCACTTAACAAATGTAGAACTTATCATATGTTACATGTAATATCTTAGACACACAACATGTCTGTTGTTGTCTTTTCAAAAATCCAAGGGGGGCGCTACAATTTGTCCCAAGATCCAAACAAATATTTTCTTACTTTTAGACTAGGCGACTACACTAAGTTTAAACTTCAGGGAAATTAGTCGTTAGGAACATCCCACGTTTTTAGTATGTAGTAAATGTTTTTTTACAAGTAAATGTGTAAAAAAAAAAAAGGATTTCCAAACAGATTTTGTTAGTGTGATGAAAAACAGCCAGTAACCAAATGCTGCCAAAAAAGAGGGAAGAAGGGAAGGAAGGGAGGAAGACAGCACAAACCTCCACAGAGAGAGAGAGGGAGGAGCCATGAGGAGAGGGGAGGCAGGAGAAGGCGGGTTCTACGGCTCCAGACTGCAGGGGCTGGCGAAGCGGAGAAGTAGGGGATGACTCCACCTTTGGCATCCCATACATCTGATTTAACTGGCCCACCGTCACATACTCCTTCGCAAAGGCAACACACACACACACACACACACACGGGGAGAAGAGAGGAGAAAGACAGCAGTGAAGACACATGTCAGCAGGACGGGCAGCAGGAGGGAAAACACTTAGTGACCTTCTGCATCATGAAGACGTGAGGGAAGGAAACACGGAGTGCATTATAACACAGCAGGACACAATTCATACACTCAACAATAGAGCTCGACTGATACATGGAGCCAACACCGGCCTCTTATCACATATCCTTCATTTGAACAGGCTGCCTTTATCAAACTTTTACTATTATCTCAGGTTTTTTCACGTTATTAGAGCAAAGTAGCACTAAGAACCAATCAGAACCTGCTCAGATATTCCCTCGTTTAAATCTGAACATTTTAGGCTGTACTTTATTTAAGTTCTTTTGTGGCAGTTCTGTGTGTAGAAAAGTGAAATACTGATGTTTAGACGTTTTGGTATCCTGGTGGCCCAGGAGTTGAACCATGAACTGCGATATGAGTCCTGTGGATCGACATTTGTTGCATGTCATCTCCCCTCATTCCAGCTATCAATTACAGCCCCAAAACTGCCCCCAAAATAGCTTTATTAAATACCTTGTTTTGGTACCAGTACTGAAAAATCAGTTATTGTACTGACACTGATGTAAAAAACTACGTTATAGGCAAAAACAAAACTATCAGCAGCTGCAATCTTTGATCATGTGGACAAATTAATTAAAAGTAAAATATGATGTTTGTCAAATGAACCCACACTGTTATGGGTGAAAGTGCTTTTAAAGTTTTTGCACCCTCATCATGATGTGAGCTACAGAAACACCTTAAAATAGATTATCTGATTATCATAGAAGACTATAAAAGTAGGATCAAGGGACTATTTGACCACTGAATGGTCAAACAGTCCAGTGTTTGTTGTTTGAATTAGTTCTTTGATTTGCTGTTTGCTTTAAGTCTGTCGCTTGTTCTTTTATGTGAAACTTTTTGTGCTGCTGTCTTGGCCAGGACTCGCTTGTAAAAGAGATTTTGAATCTCAGTTGGAATATTCCTGGTAAAACAAAGGTTAAATAACAGAAAAAGTCAAGTCAAGTCAAAATGCCAGCCTTTGGTTGCCTCAAAGCAAACCTTACATTTATCAGTCCACCTCTAATGAAACCCTCTGTACTGCTGACATGATTCTACAGAGGGCGAGTAGCTGCTTACACCACAGGCTCATGCATCAGAGAGCAAAGCCAACAGTACAGTCGGTTTGATTAACAACAGACCAGCAGAGGGAGCAACATGACATGAAAAGGCAAAAGCAAGAGTCAAGACAGGAAAAAGAGACAGACAGGAAGTGATGGTACCTCACAGGCGCCAGCTAATGCAGCATCTATGGCAAACGAGTGGCCGTGAGAGGCGGGCTTGCTGCTGTCATGGTGGCCGCCGCTGCCGTACATCCTAAAGACATCCGACAGCTTCATGTACTCCTGAGCGCCAACAGCAAACGGCCAACAACGGTCAGACAGGACGAGAAGCCATGAGGGTTACTGTACCGTACTTCTTACGTACAGCACATGAACACACACAAGCACAGAGCCGATAGAGATAACGTTCAAGTGCCTGTTCAAGTGCTCTCATTACAGCTGGAAGGTGCACGTGACGACAGACAAACAGGAACACACCAAGCGACACAGAGTGCATCTTAAGCGTCACAACTGGCTGACACACAGCACGTCACACACGTCCACACACAGTGGACTGTTACAACAACCAGCGATGTAGTGGTGAATAAGAAGAGAACGGGTTTATTGTCTTCCACTACATCCCTGTGCTCCGAACACACAAAACCCAACTAGAACTGAAAGCTACTGTGCTGGCTCCTCTTTTTAACATAGTTGTAGTGAACTATGCTCAACTGGAAAAAGCAACACAGTAAGGCACAGTCAGGCAATTAGAGTGGAAGTGTGAGCAGGACATGGACGGTACAATGGGTGTGGGGTGAGTTGCACAGACAGCAGTAGGGGGGCTTCATGCAGGGATCATTAGTGCGGTTACCTCCGTGGGGCTGCTGGGGTACAACTGACAGGAAGGGGAGGGATGTAAGTAGGAAGGAGAGGCTCGACAGAGGGAATGCTGGGAGGAGTGGATATCCTCCAACAACAGGTCGGCCTCGCTGATATGGAGCGCTTCCTGTTGTAACAATTCAGGAATAAGTGCTTTTAGCGGATGGGACATGAGATAGAATTAAAGCGAATGTGTGAAGCAGGTGTTCTGTCCCTCGCTCTCCCTCTGTTAGAGCTTCGGCCAGGGCTGTCCAACGACAACACGTCTTCGACACACTAACTCCACATAATAAACACATAACTGCCGTAAATCTTGAGATTAGTCTCGATTACACCAAGTTAGATCCAAGATTATCAGCACCAACACATCACTGCCAGTTAAAGGAGTCAGATATGAGTCGTCAGGCCAGGAGCATAGAGTGTATAAGAGCGTGTGTTCGCTGCACACACTCAGAGGTTCAGTCGCTCTCTCACCTCTCGCATTGCAGTGGGGGACTTGGGGAAGCTCTTTCCCCCCGTCAGGCTGTGGTATCTCTTCTCCAGGGCCGACAGCCTCTCCTTCTCCTGGAACATAAAGACACGTTAGTTTGTTGGGGAGCCAAAACTGCTCTTTTTCTTTTCTTTTTTTTTTAGATCTATGCAGTTATCTGTAGCTGTACTTTCCCAGTCTCAGTAAAACATTATCCGGCGTACCTTTTGGAGCATTTGCAACGTGAAGGTCCTGTCTTTGACCACCCGCTCACACTCCTGAGACGCCTGCAGGCTGAGCTGGCTGGCCTGGGTCTCCAGAGCAGACACCTTCTCCTAAATGACACGACACAGACAGAATCTTTAACGCAAGCTGTGAAAATAGCAAACAAAGTGTTGCGTAAATTTCGAACTTAAACTGCACAGAATTTCAAGCCTCCCTGTAGCAACCTGCAGCGAGAAAATAAGCAAACTGTCTCCAGATGGTTGAGGCTTGTTTGGCTGCTACCTCTCTGCCTGCTGTGTAGACTGTATTTCCTTCATACAGGATTCCGTCGCTCTGCATTGCTTACACTGTAAAATATTTGCCATTGGCTTCTTCTTCTCTCACACAAAATAACCCATATTGCTCCAGCCATAAGGATATTGTTGGTCTGCCAGGTATTTCCTCACCTTCCTCTTGGCCACACTGTTGTGGTACTCCGCTCTCTCCTGGAGCAGCTGCTGGCTCATGGTTTCTCTCTCCTCCTCCAGGCTGCTCTCTCTCTCCAGCTGCTGAAACTCCAGGTCCTCAAACTTTTTGGTTCCTGCTTCCAGCGCCTCTCCGTCCTGATGGAGGCCCACAGACAACATCGGCGGTCACGCCATCATGCGTTGTTCATTTCAAAAGCCATCCACTTTTCTCAAACTGGTATAGTTGCATACAGCAGAGCAAAAAACACCTCAACACTTAGAGCTAAAAAACAATGTCCCAGCATGGCTGCAGCTCGTTTTGGGGACAACTAAAAGCAAGTCAAGCAGACAGCCATGAAGAACATGCTTCCACTGCAGCACAGCTCCTGCAATACACAGGAGGCAAGGGATGGCAATTTACATTTAAAACCATTTTTTACTGGAAGATTTGTAGCCAAAAGTTGGATTTGTTTTGTTTTTTTAACTTAATGTCATTTGATGTGCCCCCCCATCACTTTCTACTCTTCTATTTAAACTGCTTATGAATAAACACCACAATAGAACTGTGTATTCCAGGTTTATCTCAGGTGTTCTGTCCTTCCTGCTGTTGCTATGGGACAAGACTCAAACATGTCAAACGTGTAGCCGTTAAAAAGAAGCCATACAGACTGGTTTTGTTCCATGTTTAGACGTTATTCTACTTGGCACCCAACACTGAGGTGGAAGTCTGACTGGGCCTGAATTCTCTTCCTGTTCTCCATATATCTAAAACTTTGTTCCCACTTTTCTCACTTAAGGAGAGTCAAACAAATTCAATTAAAACCTTTTCAACCAGTTACAGTATGTATCATCACAATGTGGATAGTATGTGCATATGAAGTGTGGAACTCCTCTTCCAGTTTGCCTGCACCCAGATCCCCCAACTCATTATTACCACATTGTGATAATACAAAGCTGGTTGACATTTAGCCCATTAAATAAACCCTCTACAAAGAGTTATACAGACTCACAGTGTTTGATTCTGCACACAGAACATCAATGTTGAATAATTACAACAGATAAATGGAGCCTACACTAACTATTCCAAACGGTCAAAATTATCTAACTTTTTTTCTGTTTAAGTGGAAACCCAAACAACATCATTGGTCTGCATAAGAAAAGTCACAGGATGAGAGCGAAGGAAGACAGAGAATGGATCTAGTCGGGGGGCCTAGGTTAATTGATTAGTGATTAAAGCAGTTATACAAATGATGCGGGCCATGACAAATCACAGAAGAGATGCAGATCAGATTCACACATGCAGTGCAGCATATCACATGATGCACATTCTACCAAAATGCATCACCAGCAGCTGAAGTGACCAGGAGCCACCTGCGTGCTCCCGTTTTGACCCGAGGGGTCTCAGTAGCATGTATGTGTGGTGTGGAGGAGGGAAAATTCCTGCAGCTTGAGGCAACAGCATGTCTGTGAGGACTTCTCATAAATATACTGAGTGTGTGTGGGTCTGTAAACTATATGTGGAGGGCCCCTGCTAAAGGGTTAAAGGTGCCAGTAGCACTATGTGCAATGGCATGTGCTGAGTGCTGGCACCTCCTGGCAGTAACGACAGCAGTGGTGAGAGTGAGGAAAACGGGTTTCAGGTTTACAGGCTGGCAAACTGTGTAACATATATAAAGATTGCATTACCTCTTCAGGCTATTTGACCCAAATACTTTTAGGTAAAAACAATATAATAACTAAAAACATACATTCTACCTTAATCTTCACAGTATGCAAGGAGAAAAACTGTGCCAACCAACCAAACACATTTTTCCATTGTCTTGTCCATTTTAACTAATTTTTAAAAGAAAACTTTTAAAATTATTTACATTTCATAGTCAATAGGAATTACATGCATCCCTGTTTTGCTAGGTTTCAGTGGAAATCAATATAATCAAATAATTCACAATTTAAACAACTTAAATATTTTAACTTGAATGTAGATTTACAACAACAAAAAAATTGCCTGAATTCCACAAAACTCAAAAGATGACATGACAGGTACTGAGATCTGTTCAGCTAGCTACCTTTAGCAGGGGTTTTATTCTCCATCAATGTTGACTTTACCAATTGTCTCACTTAGTTTTTAAGTAACCATGATACCAAGTTGTCAATTCATCAAAGTCATTATTGTTCAATTACAGATAACAAAAATGAGTAAATAAATAGCGTTAGCTAAAGAATGCTGTGGCTATCAGCTAGCTTTCACTTGATACAGCTCTCTTGCTAGCTGTCTATTTGGCTTTTTCTCAGTCGAATTCAGTGTAGCAAGAGCAGTTTCTACAATCCAGAGATAATCAAACCAGAGAGTAGTTACTCAGTTTGTACTGACTGCAAGTCTAAAAAGCAGTTTTCTCAAAATTCCACCTTCCCGTGGCATATTATTACACGGATTCAGCTCTTAACTCAGTTTTGACCAAAAACTACTACATTTTGCCATCTTAGAGCAGTGTACAGTGAATGGTCAATGCGATCACTATGGGCTTAACATAACTCGATAAGAATATGCTCCATTTTTTAACACACCATTTATTAGAACTATTATTACAGCCAGGCCAATGCCCTTCTAAAGGGCTATAGGGATTATTATATATTATTATAGTTATTATTGTGTGTGGTGATAGACTGGGTCAGATTTTGTAGTTTCAAAGGGGCAGGTCTGTGTGTGGGGTGGGGTGGTGGTCTAGGTGCTTCTGTTTCACTGACGACCCACCCTCTTGAGCTGTTCCTGCAACTGTTCACGCAGGGACTCGGGACAGTTATGAAGCTGGTTCTTCAACTCAGCGTAGCCCTCCTGGAGGCTCTGCAGGGCCCGGCGCTCTGCCTCAACATTAGCCCTCTCCTAGAAAGACACAACACACACCCGCACACAGAACGGATGGACGAGGGGAGAAAAAGAGAGAGAGAGAGAGAGAGAGAGAGAGAGAGAGAGAGAGAGAGAGAGAGAGAGAGAGAGAGAGAGAGAGAGAGAAACACACCGCTCAAAATCCACGCCATGCAAATATAAAAAGGCTGTAAATTGTTAGCAACAGACATGTCGTGACAGGTTTTTAGGGCTAGGCAGGGCACAGATTGTCTGGATGTTACCACTGGCAGTCTGGGATTCACAGATGGGCCATGGTCCTAAAAAAGCCAGAAGAGATCATTCCAACTCTCACGTTTTTCTGATACAGTCAATCTAAGTTTAAGTATTTGCATTTGAGGGCCTACTAAGACTTTAAAATATCCTGAAAGAACCAATTTATCTTCCCACAAATATCACTTCAATAAGATGTGCGAAAATTGCCCCATAATCTTCTTGACACTTATTAGCCTCAGAACATTTATGACTATATTTATGAGTCTCAGTTGCTCTACAGTTAAAGAACACAAATGTCTCTTAGGCACTACTCCAGTTTCAAGCTCAAGAGTCAATCAATACCTACTAACTTTGCTGTTATTGGTTGTGTTGGAGAGAGAGTGATTTTAATGTGTCACCTTATAACGTCTTCATTTTGAGGTGTAAAACTGAAAAGGCTGATAGGTCTTTTAAGCGCTGACACTCTAAAGGAAAAGGCAGGGTTCAGCGTTGAGGGGAAGCTCAGGGTGAAGCTTTGAGCGGTTCTAAGCTACAGCGCTAATTCATTTTTATACCATATTACCAAAGACCTTACTGTCAGTAGTAGAACCACAGGTTCAGGGAGAAATCTTCTACTAGCACCTGGGGCTTTTACATGCCAAATGATGATCAAATTTTGTGAGAAGCATTCCCACATAAGATAACGTGTTCGTTGTGATCTATGTTCAGCCATTTCACTGTACCACTCCAACGTAACAATGTCAACTGAGACAGGAAGAAGAAACCACATATCACTAACACAAAAGACACAGGCTTATGATACAATATATCACCTTACTTACAGTATCGCAATATATCGCAATATATCGTAACCCCGGTATCATATCGCCAGATTCTTGCCAATACACAGCCCTAATTCCAAGACAATTTTATAGCGTGGGAGGGGAGGTGGGACTTAGATATCAGATCAAAGGTTTTAAGCCTGGATCACTGACACTCATAAAAGACACATTTACATTTAGTTGGGAACCCTGTGGAGCCCTCAGAGACTCTTTTACAAGAGCTGAACTTCTCTCTTACTACAGTTAAAATGTGGTGCATGTAGGTAAAAAGAAAAAGGAACCCCCATTAATCCGCTACAGAGAACATGCTAGTCCACTACCACCTTATTCAGAGTCTTTTGTGAAACCCGTGCACTATAGTACCAAAGAGGACAGAGCCCAAACAGCCATTTGAGGGTAGGTTTCCTCGCCCAAAGGGTCTGTCATGCAGAAAGTGAAGAAACAGACGAGCACAGTGGATCAGAGGTAACCGAGTGCTGAAGAAGCAGAGAAGGGATTAGGTGTTAAATAGATGTCGTTAGTTAGCGGGGTCCAGCTAAGAGGAAAACAGATGAGAGTTGACCAGAGAGCAAACCACTGAGGTGAAAAACATGCAAGAGAGAATACCCAAGGAGCTAAATCAAATCTTTTATATGGCTTCAAATTCTGTAACTGTCTGTGCAATACATTCAGTTCTACAAGTCAAGGAATGCTTGGTAGAGACAGGAATGCTGACTCATGTAAGGACACCAACAGCAATGGACCAGTAGGGAATGTAAGAGACCAGAGTGTTTAGGGGGCTGGGAAAGCACAGGCAGTGAGTGTATGTGTGCATTTTCTCTCTTTGCTCAGTCATCATTCTGTACATAGCCTCAGAATATATTTGAGTCCCGTACAATTGCTGGGTCGAAAATGTGAACTTTATCCACCGCTCTCTGTACCTTGTCTTTCTCCCTCTGGATGGCGCTCTCCAGCTCGTCCAGCTTGTGCTGCAGCTGAGCGATGATGTCCGTTTCAGCCTCCATCTGGTCGAGCTCGGCCTGCCTCTCGCCCTGCAGCAAGGCACGCTCCATCTCTGCCTGGAAGACCGAACACAGCGACACCGGTGAGCTATGAGACCAACATCAGCTGAAGGCCTCCTCAGAGTATCAGGACCACAAAAGCCACGTTTTCACCAAAGAGCTTTCGGTATATTACCTCTGGGAAGCGTATGTAACCCATCTTGAATGTTCCTTAACTCTAGATCTGTTTTCAGATCTGTTACTCCTTAATGCAGGCAACTTTGTTACTGATATTTTGGGTGTAACCACTTTCACTTTTGCAGCAGCTGGGAAACAACTGAGGAGACTTTTCTTGGGTCTTGAGAGGCTGCAGTATTTATTAACTTGCTAACATGCTACCTATAGCCTACTGTAGGCTTCATTACTGCCAGGTTGGCAGCATACAAACTGCTATGGTTTTCCTCTGCTTTGTTTGTATTCATGGTCACTTTTCTGCTGTTCATTCTCTCTGTCTCTCTCAACTGCACACAAATTTTGTTCTTGTTTTTTGTTCTTGGTGTGCGGTTGTTTACTGCAAAAAGCAGACAAGTTTTGAGAAAAGGCTGCAGGCAGCAAGACTAAAAACGGCTGAATAAAACAGAAGAGTGTGTGAAATCCTACATTAGAGTGCAGACGACAAGACTACTCTGGTTGTTTTGATTGAACCTGCAGTGTTTTAATTCCACCTTTTAGTATCGGATCAGTGTCCTGGGTATCTCAACAGAGGGGTAAAGCTGTGTTCACACTACCGGCAACATAGCTACAAAAAACGGCCAGACGTGGTCAGCTACACATTGTCGCAGAGTTGCCTTTGAAGTGACGCTCAAGCGCTCATCAACGTCATCATGGGCTTGTGTGTGGAGACAGCGAGCATGGATCGTCAGGTGAGAGCACTTGTGGAGCTAGCTATTGTTTACATGCGTTGGAAGCGGGCCAGAGGACGTCAGTTAACGGGGAACTGGCTAACTGCAAGAATATGTTTTTCTTCCATCGTTTAAACAGGAACAGGAATTGAGGGGAGACGTGAGCCTAAGTGGCAAAACAAAAACATATGATTGGTTGACGTCACCGCGTCATTGAAGTGCTGAAAAAAGTTGAGGCCAGCTCAACTTTGATTTGTAGCGCGTCACACAGCGACAAGTGTCGAGCGTCAGTTTCTGGCTTCATGTCACCGGCTTCCATTGAAAATGACTTGTAGCCTGATGCTCTGTCGCCGGTAATGTGGACACAGCATAAGGAAACAATGGGTCAGAAAGGAGTGGTTCCTTTGGTACCATCCAGAAGTTCTGATAATGGAAACACAAAAATAACTGTTCTAATGGGAACGAACTGAACTGATCTGGACTGCTTGGTGGAAACGAGGCTGTAGTAATGATACAGCGACTGTGACCTGTGTTCAGCTTTTTACTGCTGCTGTGTGCACATTGTATCTTCTACATTGAACTTCTAGTTTGCTCGGTTTTGACTGAAGTCAAACAACATTCCATAACTTCCTGTACTTTTGTACCTCTTGTTTGGATTCCTGCAGTTGTTGCTCCAGCTCCATCAGCCGGGCTTTGAGCTCGTCGATCCGAGCAAGAACGCGAACCCGCTCGTCCTCCAGGTAACCCAGCTCTAGACGACCTGCGCTGCCTGAACTGGAGGAGTCCTCGTGCTGTAGGGAGGGAGAGTATAGGAGGTCAGGCTTTCAAGAGAGGGACTGTCATACACAAAGTCTAGGAAGGCCATAACTTAGACATGCTGCACACGTTTTACACAAAAATCATTTTCTGTGGACTTTCCAGCCAGCCAACAACAAAACTCTCTATATAATAGATAATAATAATCAATTCAAAACGATTGGATAACAGTACAAGAAAAAACAGGCCATTGGCAGCATAAATCCAGAAATGCTGGCATTGACTTGTCACAACAAATAGAGAGAAACAGAAGAAACAGATATGAGGGAACAAACAGAGAAAGGAGGTGATGATAAATGAGAATCATGCAGGAGCCAATGTAAAAACAGAATTTCAGCCATCCCACAAACATCCCAATAAGCCAATAAATGGAAATTTTAAAAAGAGAGAGCGGCGCAGAGAGTAGCTGACTGTGGCTCTGTGTAGCTGACCTTTCCCACAAATACAACAATTATTTAGAGAGTAGAGTAGAGTCGCTTGTTTTAGCCAATGTTTTCCCCCTACGTACATCCATTATTGAGCCATTTAACACACCTTTTCCTGGTCATGCAGCATCACTGATATGTAGGGCATTAATTCAACATAACATAACATGCATGCTGTTCACATCACATGCATCCATGTGAAACAATATTCTAAATAACAACAGCATCTCCAGTCAAGCACACACACATCTCCAAAGATCACCTAGTTTGATAGGATTTCATGTAAGGAGTCAATATGTGAAGTATTTGGTGTGCAAATGTGCTTTGGGACTGTTTACAGCAGTTCAATCATAGTTTGGAGGTTTTCATTCCAATCAAACACTGCACTCTGTTTGCAAGTGCACAACTGAGTGTAATCAGGTCGCTCTGTGTATTCTTATGTTCTTCATTACCTGTAAAAGTTTGAGAGTTTGAGAGCAGAGGACACTTAAAGACCCCAGCAGTTAAGTTACTAACAGGAGTCATTGTGGAAATAGGGGTGTTACAATTCTCCAAATCCATGATTCAATTTGACGTTTGATTTAAACTTTTTTTTCCTCCTCTGACAGCTTGGCCATTGTTAGACTATCACATCTGGATCTTTGTAAAGATCAACGGATTATTGATTTTATACACTGATAAGTATCATTTATATTTTCAAATTCTTCTTTAAAAAGATGTGGGGATTTTACAACAGCAGCTTGACTTTATTCTGGGGGCTTTTTGCAGGTACGGGGTTAGAAAAATTCAAATAACATTAACTCTCAATCTGGGGTTCATCAATAAACAACAAAAAGACAGAAATTCAGTTTGTGACGAGTAAAATCTTTCCTGCGTAAACCCTCTTCCCAAACAAATTAACTAAATTAATCAAGGATCTGCTGTAATATATATGAAGATATCCAGAGTTAAGGAGTCTAAAATTGCTTTATGGATGTCTGCGGCTGAAAAATTGAAGGAGTGAATTTCGTTATTCTACCTAGACATGCTACTGTTGGCGAGGGTCCTAGGGCGAGGGGTGAATGGGTTGTTTTTTGGGGGATTTTTGGTTTGTTTTTGTCCCCCTTTGGTTTTTTGTCCTGTTGTTTAGGCTGTTAGTTGCTGTTCTTATGGTATATTTGTTGTTGTTATTATTGTATTGGCTATGGTATTCCTGGATTAGATTTTCATCAGGTACAAAAGATACTGTAAATAGGATGTTCAGAATGAAAACCTGCATAAACCTGGGCCAATGAGGTGATAATGGTGATATGCATATGCATATATATATATAACAGACATAGAGATGCACTGGCTGATCTGGGTGATAACTAGTTAACAAATTCTGGGGAAGGGAAACTTTGTCTTTCTTCAGGATCACATGGAATCCCCTGAAGCTCACTTTAAGAACCAGTGATTTAGCAAAGCCGAGCACATCGTTTGCACATGCTGGTTCCACAGTGGCATGCAGAGAGCATCTTTGTTGGGAAATAAGCATTCCCCTCTGACCTGTCTGTCTCCATTGTGCAGTGATGCTGTGCTGGGAGCAGGAGATGTCCTCACCTCCTGATGGGTGCTCTCTGTACTACTACACTCCTCCTTCAGGTTCTCCTCATCGCTCTCTCTCTGCTTCTGCAACAGGCGGAGAGTGGCTGAGGACGGTGTCCCTCCCAGGACATTCTCCGACGGTCTCTGCCCCAGGCCATCAGTCAGTACCCCGGGGAAACCTGTCGTCCCTGAGCCCAGTGGCTCCAGTCCGGTGCTCTCTCCTTTGTTGTATTCGGCACAGAGGTTCAGGATGGTCTCCAGCCGTTGCCTCTCCTGTGGGAAAATGAGGGACATCAGATTAGGGTTTGAGTCATCTTTGTTTCTTCTCATCTTTTCCCTTTAACTTTTGAAACCCTGCAACAGAATTTGAGTCTAGAACACATTGACAGACTCTTATACATACTGCGACTTTAAATCTGAGCTTATGTTTGAACATAATATGTAATATAATTAATAATTAATATAATATATGTAAGGAGGCTCTAATGCTGCTAAGCTACCCAAACTAACAGTAAGAACGTGACTGCTGACTAGCAGCATCCAAGTTTTAATAAAAAGGCTAATATTAGCTTTTTATTTCAACACACTGATATATTAATGTAAGCCTACATCAGATTATATCCAGCCGTGGCAGAGAATACATCTCATGCCATCTCATTTCCGGTTTGTGTGCTGGCTGGTCGAGCTGATGACAATCTGAAGATGGCCAGCTCAGACAGGGGAGCAGAGAGCAGGTCTGATGCTGACTGACTGAGCGAGAAAACAGATTTTATATTTCAAAATGTCTCACTCAGAAGTACCAGTACAATATTGCCAGATATCCCATTTGACTGAGCCGAATTCCACTAAACCAACCATGAGAGATGAGACGAATGAAAACAATATTCTATACGTCAACTTGCTATATTATTGTTTTATACTGAATCGATTCTCAAAAACATAAAACTAAAGTATTCAAAAAACAATTCAATTTTTTATTTTATCTTGTTTATTTATTTGCTGATATACATCACATTACACTGAATCATAACCCCTGTATTGTGATGCGTATCGTACATTGACTGTAAAATAAAGATGGACCAAATGAAAGGGGGTGAAACAATATGATTGACAGCTGAGCCCTGCTTGTGATTGATCGGTCGGGTGTGTGGGCGGGAACTCGATACCATGGCTCCACCGCCCGGTCACTACTGCACAGACTCTGGCTCCAAATGACATCACCAGCACAAGATGGCAGCATGTGGGAGGAAACAGAGACGCATTGTCCGTCTTTATACATGTCAATGGTATCGTCTCACCAGATTCTTGCCAATACACAGCTCTAATTGTCACGTGACAAACTTTACCTACTCAGTTAAAAGGCAAATGATGGTGCACTTACATGGCATGACTAAATAATAAATAAATACATTATGAAACAATTCAGTTCAAATTAAACAGATAACATGAACTTCAGGTGTTACAGACTAGTAGTGCGAGAGGAATCTCCAAATGAACACTGAATGCCTCAGTTTTCGTAGCAGCAGACGTGAAGTGTATCATGACTTCTCTCACCCCTGAAACAACACAGCAGCCTACACTACCCTCTCCCCCGGGTGCTGCATGAGAGTCAGACTCTGTGACTGGTTGTCCAGCTGTCACTATAGGTGGGTCAGCCCACCTATGGGGGCCCTGGCAGGCCAGACCAACAGGGTGACCTCTGAACCGTAAACGTCAGCTGCTGTCTGCTGCTGTACCTCTCAGCTGCAGACACAGCGTCTCTGAGGGCTGCAGAGCCACGCAGCAAGCCTTAAAGCCATATACTAGATCTTAGCTTAGATGGCTTCTGTACTCCATGGTCAGACTGTTGATTCATAGGGCAACAAAAATATTTAAAGTCGCCCTCCACTCAAAAGTGTGTTTTTCTTCTTGTTCTTACAGTTATATGTTTGAGCTTCACTGTGCAGAATGATGTCAGTGCAGAGTCTGACATTAGATGGCTGTTGCTGAAAGTGGAAAGTTTCTCTCTGCTCATTGAGGTGGGTATAGGACCATGACTTGTGACATTACAGATGGTTTGAAAGCCAATCCTGGTCCAATATTCAGCAAACACAAGTGTGATGTGGAAACTTGACGCCTCCAGTGCACAAACACTGAGAATACACTTTAGAAGACATCTCCTAAAAGAAGTCATATTTGCATCATCGATTCAGGATTTTTAGAGAGAAAGAAGGAGTAGAAGTAATAAGTATGCGAATGTGTTGTGGGCCACACTGAAGGACCGCCTACCCAACTGACGTCCTCTGAAACAACAAGAAGCTGCCACAACAACAGGCTGAATGGACTGTCTGATTTCCATTTTGGTTCCATGTCATGCAAATTGTCTGGGCTTTCTTAGTTGCTACAGATGTTTGTGAACACAATGTTTCTTTCAAATAATTACCACATTGAACTCCAGTAGCACTGCAATAGCCTCAGACTCCCTTAAAAATCATGAAATTCTGAGAGATGTTGAGTCAGGAGATACTTAATTAACTTTGAGAAACGCCAATTTTAAATCATTCGTGCCTCCTGGTAATTTGTAAATTTGGTATAAAATGCAATACATGAAGTTCTTTCTTTCCTTGAAAAAGTGCCAGTTTGTCACCGTATCACCGTACCAGCCTGTCCGCTGCTCCACGCCTCTTACCTGCCTGCATTTATTAGCTGTTGAACACACTGTTTCAACCAATTTCACCATTTACACTATATTTAAGAAGACACCATGTTATTGACGAATAAAGTGAGCAGTAACCAGTATATGCGTCTTCTTTGTCCACAGACTCCCTTAAAAAATGCTTAGTTTTGTGAGTTGTTGAGTTAGGAGAAACACAATAAACTTAACTAAACACTGTTATGACAAATTCTTAATTTTTGGGTATTTTTGTAAATTTGGCAAATGTTATACATGAAGTTCTTTCTTTCTTTGTGTAAAAAGAGTGTGTCCTTTAGTCCCGGTGATGTACGTGTTGTACATGTACGAGCATGGAAGTGGTCACTCAAGACACATGTAGAGACTCATGTTAATGCCAGATGTGAAATGACGGACTCACCCAGGATTCATGTTAATGCCGAGTCTGAACAGGCTCAACAAGAAGAAAAATACATTTTGGAGGGGAACTTTCACAAGATAATAGAATTTTTGGTGAAAACGTCATATCAGAAACACATTGTTAGTCCAGTCTTTTTTTAACATTCCTAAAACATTTCTGGAGGGGATCTTTAAAAGGTATGAAAATAACATTTGTACCAACATCATTAAAACAAAATTGAACATTTGCAAGAGACTGATAAAAGTGGACAAAGTGAATGATGGGAGGTCATAAGGAGAGGTTTTTTTGTCGGGCTGCATGCCATGTACTGAAACCTAAATTAGCTGCGGATAAATGTAGTGAAATTCAGCTAATTTTAGACATTAGCTTTAGAATACTTCATTCTACATTGCAATTTTAAGAGAGTGTGCCATTTCTTCTTTCACATAATATCAATTTGATGTTTCAAGGAACAATGTGGAACTCAGTGAAACACAACTGGAAGTACTTGCATTAAGAACTTTTTTATTGGTCAAAAATAAAAAAACACAACAGGCAACTGACCGAAACCAGTATCGGCTTTAAAAAACTCATATAGTCCTAACTATAACTGAGAAACTCCCCGTCACAGAAGTGATTGTTTTACTTGTAAAAAGAGGGCAAGGGTCGGTCTAGTTCATAAAAGCATGAAGTAACACAGAAGCCCTGTTACTCTCTCTCGTGAACTAATTCAGGCCCGGTGTCTTCTCACGTAGGAACTCTTAGGAGCAAAACTCACACAAAAATAAATGCTAGGTAAAGTGAGCACAGCTTTCCCACTGAGGGAGCATCTGCATGATTAGGAGCTACAGCCCCACCATTAGCTTCAAACTGTAATCTGGGAAGGGTTAGCTTTTAACTGAGTGGGTGGGTTAAAAGACCCCTTTGGGCTGTGACACAGCTCTGTATATTCAGGAGAAAAGAGTCGAACTTCAAACATTTACTGGCAAGTCTACAACTACTCATGAGTCCTCCCACTCAACATCTGCTTGAATAAATACACAGATTAGGCCACGAGAGAGAGAGAGAGAGAGAGAGAGAGAGAGACAGAGAGAGAGAGAGAGAGACAGAGAGAGAGAGAGAATGACGCCTGTCTCGTTCTGTCAAGAAAAGTGATTGAAAGCCGGCACCTCTCAGTGTAGACAGCCTTTCAGCTACCAAACCTGTGTGATGGGTGAGGAGCAGGATCACAGACAGATTTCATACCACTGAACGTGTTTGGCCTCGATGTAAATCAACTTGACACAGCATCAAATCTGACGCCAAACATGCACAAACTGTGCTCAAACTACGCTCCTGATCAAATGCATGTTGACAGATTTGCATGAATCCCACATTTTCTTTTTTTTTTCACTTTTTTCATGTGGGTCTTGTAAATGGGAGAGGAATTTTTATGATTTGAGGTTGCTGTTGCCACAGGCACTAAAAATACTTTAATTTGTAAGTCTGAAGGTCTCTCTGTAGATATCATTAGCAGGTCCCGTAGGGCTCTGAGAGCTGGCTGGGAAGGAACAAGGTGGTACGCAACACTTCTGTGTGTTAATCAAAAACATTGTGCAAGATGCCAAGCCCCCATGTCCCAGTTGGAAGTACTGAGGTTTTGGCTTTCACAGCATAATTCCACAATAGTTCAATGAGGCTAAGCAAATATAGGCCTTTCTGGTTTGCCAGGGTGAATGACTAAGAAATATTTCCCAAAATATAGCAAATAGCTTTTGTTTTAAATTCACATCATGAGCCTGGTGTCAAAAATTCTACCTTAAGAATGAAGAATGAAAATCTGGGTTTACTCACTCTCATGGTGGACACTGTGAGAAGTAACAGCTCAGACTTTGAAATGAGGAGCACATTGAAGCCAAGGCAGGAAAGACAGATGAACAAATACCAGCCTTTTAAAGCAGCCAGAACCCCCCTCCCACCGGTGTCAAACTTGACTAGCATGCATGATGAGCTTCATTAGGGTATCTGTATCACAAGGCATAATTAAATTACTGGAAGAAAGTTGGAAAACAGCATATTGCTAATTTTAAAACAATGCAGAAAACGGATACTGGGATGTTAACTAGTTGTTAAGAGGCTGTCAAGCCCAACAATCTAGTGAATGTAACCAATTAGGTTTGTACTACTAAATATGTTGTGTTAATTGAGGGCAAAGAACAAAGACACTGGAAAAAAAACCCACTTTAAATCAAAACCTGACACTGTAGGCTCAGGAAACAAAAACAATTAGCCTTGGTATAAAAGCTAAATATAAAACATTTGATAAAGAGAAACAGAAATAGGTTGTAATTCCATTTAGCAATATTAAGTTGCACGTTATAACCAGTTATGTAATTTTTTTTTGTTTGTACTGTATTTGGCCTACACTGTCATGTCATTAGCCCTTGCCTATATCCTTCACGTCACTTGAAAGACGCTAGCTTGCTAACTACATAGCTAAATGTACAATGAGCCATTTCTTTTCAAATTATGTTAGTATTAACATATCATGTCAATACATTATAGCCACTATTACAACATTTAACATTACCAGATACAATTTCTATTTTGTCAGTGTTTATATCAAGACCAGTAGAACAGATAATTAGCGAGCTAGCTAAACTGACCCAAACACTAATTCTATCAGAAGAAAATGGTTAGCA
This sequence comes from Hollardia meadi, assembly GCA_037974645.1. Classification (NCBI taxonomy): domain Eukaryota; kingdom Metazoa; phylum Chordata; class Actinopteri; order Tetraodontiformes; family Triacanthodidae; genus Hollardia; species Hollardia meadi. The sequence goes on from JBBPCS010037151.1 coordinate 19,552, forward strand.
AAAACAATCTATTTCTATTTGATATCCACTGAGATAATAGCCAGGTCAAATTTACATATAGTCATCAGACATCATGCTACATCATCTTTCTACATTATCAACTTTTCTATAGTAGCTGGCCTGCACACTGGAATCAATTAAGTCCAATTGATTGACACCCTTCATTACACCTTAATCCAATCACGTATGCAAGAAGAGAGCTGGAAAAAACAGTTTCCATGATTGTTGCACTGTGTAATGGATGCATGTGGGTTCATCTGTGGGCTCATCTGATTTTTCATGTAAGATTGTTTCTGTCCTATTACAACTTCTCCCGAATGAAGCTGATCCGTTAACAGTTTACACAGCCTGAGCCAAGCTGTGTCACCGGGGCATAAAGAGAAAAGCCAAGTCACGAGTCTGAAACCATCAACAGTGTGACACACACAAACATGGAAACCTTTGCTTTGTCCAACACCTCCTGCAAAACAATGTAGTCATATTTAATAACCAGACAGACAGAATTCCCACCTCTGATTCATCACTTATGTCAGCTTTCAGACTTTAAATAGCACCAATAAATGACTCAGAGCTTTCCTGTATGTAGTAACCAATTAACAATGAACAATAAATATTGTGTGTCCTACAAATTTGTCATCTTGTTACTAAATTCCTACATTGTCTTCCATGACTACTGGTCAACAGTGGCTAGGTTAGATTGGGCTAGTGTAAATCCCATACATGTGAGTTTTTTACAGAAAGCATTAGTGCAGGGTCAAAGTCCTCGAGACTCAGTATCTATGAGAAGGGAGGGGGCGATACTTCCAGACAACCATGAGTTGGTGGAGGAATGCCTGGTTCCCAGAGCTCTCCAAGCTCCAGCCTTCTTCTACCCCCCAGACACCAGCTCACACATTCCACAGCCCTCCATGTCTCACCTAGTGGGTGGCTCTCTCATGACAACTGGGTTTGATGAGGACATTTTAATGTTGAAGCTGCTGCTGATGATACGTCTTTCAAAATGTAGCTATTCCATGCCAAAAAAGACACACACTGTTGCTCAGGTGTGAAAATTCAAAATCGATGACACAATTCTAAAACTAAGACTAAAACATCTCAATAAGTTGAAGTGAGACGATGCAACAACAAATCACAAGTCCTACACATCCCAGGAGACAACATGTGACAGACACAAACAACAACATTAACATATCCAAGAGGATATTAATGTTGGTCAGGAGCCTACCTAGTCACTAAATTAAAAACAATGCATTTAATACAATTGATCCATTTATAAAGGGCTGACCATAAGTGATGCCCCAGAAAAAGTAACCAATAAGACAGGCAAGAGGCAACACGCATGAAAAGAAAACCTGAAAAATTAACCAAACAACATATATGAAACAAAACCTTTCAAAGGCTTCATTTATAACAGCTTTCAGGAAGAGAGAATGAACAAATGCACACCAATGTTGGAGAGGTGATGACCAAGGTTGTCATGTCCAAGTTAATTTAGTAATTTATTAAAACAAAACATCATGCCTACAAGTGTGAAACCATCTTTTTTCCACCTTCTTTATATATATATATATATATATATATATATATATATATATATCTATAT